>WYDI02035810.1:0-57342 GCA_009867235.2 Psittacus erithacus | reverse complement strand
TGCCCTGGAGCATCACATTTCCTACCAGCCCTTCCCTGTTGGTGAGCATGAGGTCAAGCATGGCACCTCTCCTTGTTTGCTCCTCTATTACTTGCAGAAGGAAGTTGTCTTCCACACCATTGAGGAACCTCCTGGATTGCTTGTGCCGGGCCATACCGTCCCTCCAACAGATATCAGGGTGGTTGAAGTCCCCCATGAGAACAAGAGCCTGCGAGCGTGAGGCTGTTCCTATCTGCCTATAGAGTGCTTCATCCACAGAGTCCTCTTGATCAGGTGGTCTGTTACAGATCCCCACAATAATGTCTCCCATCACTGTTCTCCCTTTAACCCTGACCCACAAACTCTCTATTGTCCGCTCGCCTTTCCCCAGATAGAGTTCAATACTCTCCAGCCTATCCCTAACATAAACGGCAACTCCCCTTCCCTGCTTGCCAGGTATATCTTTTCTAAAGAGCCTGTAACCTTCCATTCTGACACTCCAGTCATAGGAGCCATCCCACCATGTTTCTGTGATGCCTGTTATATCATACCCCTGTAAACGTGCACACATCTCTAATTCCTCTTGTTTGTTCCCTGTGCTATGGGCACTTGTATAGAGGCATCTGAGCCAAGCTCCACATGATGCTGGCTCATTGGCTGGAGCAGCTGGAATATCTCTGCATTGCTTCAAGCATTTATGATAGGTGCTGGCAACTGACTGGGTGTGTTGGGATGGAATGATGCCACCCTCCCCCAACACATCTAGTTTAAAGCATCCTTGACCAGCCTGGCAAGCCTCCTACCAAAACTGCTCTTCCTGTTCTGTGTCAGACCAGCTCCACCAGTCCCCAGTAGACCTGGCCTACTAAATTGTGTCTCATGTTCAAGATACCCAAACCCCTGACTATGGCACCCCCTTCTAACCATTTATTAACCTGGCCAATCCTCCTAGCCTTTTTAAGGTCCTTCCCTGTATCCTGGAGAACTGATGAAAAGAAAATCTGAGCTGCAGAGGTCCTGGATATACTTTTTTTTTTTTGTGGACAGCTTCCCAAGACAGTTGTGGATCATAAAAAACCCAAAACAACTGATGGAGCAGGAAAGGGAGAAGAGGGAGAAGTAACATCTCCAGACACTCTGATGAAAGTAGTCCAGAGATTGACAGACCACAAAACTCATCTGAGTTAACTTCCCTGTCTTCACATTAGTTATGATCCCAGTAAAAAAATAAAATAGACAAAGAAGGAAACTTAAAATTTCATCTACATTAGAAGAGGAGAAGGACATATTTTTTGAGTTCTATTTTAAGTGTTTTCATAAAAAATGGTACATAAAGTGTGACAAGCCACAAGAGTACCTATTATACAGGAATAGCAGCAATTTGTTCATAGTGAAATCAGGGTTAGAGCTGAAGACTGTACAGCAGTAGTCAGTAGTTCATTGTCACAAAAATTACCCTTCCATATGACTCAGGCTTGCACCTTCTCACCAGCATCAAAATCTTTCCTACCCCTTGTCCCTGTCACATTTTATTACTCGGCTGAAGCTTTAACAGAAAGCAGAGATTGAATACAGGGCCTTGCAGCAAGTCAAACAGGGAAAGGAAGAGGGAAAAGGCTGCAGATGAGATAGGTGATGCTGAGTGAGGTAAAAGTTTTAAAAGGAAAAGTGTTTCAGGTGAGGTGCCCTGGCTGGGCCCTGAAGTATGTACATGACTATCCGCAGCAACTCCAGCTGTAATATTTTCTCTTCTTAAAGAAAGAGAACTTAAGAGGATTTGCAATGTAAGTGTTTGCAAGGCATGCAGAACTGTTTGTGTGTGTCTCCACGTGCTGTTAGCAGACTCTTAGGAGGCATTTGGTTACCCTTTCTCACTGCACGGTCATCCCCCGTCTTTCCTCAGAACTCCATATCTCCTCTCTGAGTCTTGCACTTTGCACCACACTGCTTGGCTCCAGCCCTTCGTGTTGACCAAGAGAAAATGGTGCAGTGCTGCTATCCTTCTGTAGTGCCTGTGGGGATATATTTGCATTTGCGACGGCAGCTTCCCATGGCAGCTATGCACCATGAAGTAGTGGAAGGGGGAGGAAAGGGGCCAACATCATCCTGGGTGCCAGGCACCTTTCACAGTGAGACCAGAAGAAGCTAGGGGAGCTTGGCAAAGGTCTCTTCTGGTGCTCCTTATCTCACCTACAGCAACTTGCCCTCTGGCTCACCATGAAAAGTGGAGGAAAAGAGACAACGATGGTGATGGGTAGGGAAGAGAGCCAACAAATACTATGATTAAAGGGACTCAGTAGGTCCTGTAAATTGCTGCTCCTTTTGAATTAGTTAGGGCCACTTTTCAACAGAGCCATGCTTGGCAGAAAACTACAAATAGACCTCACAAAACCAGGGTGACTGATGCCTGCAGGAGCAGAGAGGCTAAGACTGTCAGGCTTCCTGTAGGATAGAGGCTTACTGATTTTATTTGAGAGAGGGAGAATAAATAATGCTGCTAGGCTGGAAGCCAAGCCACTAGAAAAGATTTGTGCAGTAAAGGAGAATCCAGGCAAGGTCGCTGAACACGACCACCTCCAAATGACAGATTTGTGAGAGGCTGCCATTGTGTGAAGGAACAGCTGAAGGTGCTGAGAGATCTTTAACCTCCCTTTGCAAGGCTGTGAAAAACTGACTATGAATTATACATGCAGTATAGAACTCTATTGTAAAGTCAGCATAACATTATTTATACCTGTTTTTTTTTTTTATACTTCTTTTTTTTATTTATACCTGTACTAAACAAGGTTGACGGTATATAACATTACAGAACAATGCTTGCCATGACTTAAATTGCATAGGGTCTGCAAACACTATATGATACAGCAGAACATCACTAATCCACAATAATGCAGGGAAGCCCCAGTGCAGATTAGCGGGGTTTGTGGATTACGGACTGTGAGGGCATTTGAGGGGAAGTCAGCCATGCCTTACTCCAGGCTCCTCTTCCCTCTCAGCAGTGCAGCGAGTCAGTGAAAGGGGCTGCAAGGAGCACCACTGTTCTGCTCAGCTCCAAAGGACATTACAAGCAACATCAATGTTGCTATCATTTCTCTTTCGAAAGCTGTAGGAGGCTGACTCCAGAGAAATACACTCCTGGTCTCCCCTGAATCACACTTAGCACACACCTGCTGTGCAGACACCTTAAATCAATTTAAAGTGAAGTTACTTTGCGCATATGGAATTAGCAACACACTGTAACCTGCCCTGGGCACAACTCCCATGGGTATGTGTTCCTTTGTGTGTGCAAGTCAGATCTTGAATGCAAAAGTTAGTTACCGAGAGTTACTGGGCAAAACACTAGTGATATAAACAAATACACTGTGTTACTGCTAGTCTCTGATTTTACATATATGTATATATAAAATGGCTGTTTCCACTCACCCAGAGAACAACATCACTGCCTAATTCACATTAATCTAAAATTGCACACAGGATAACCATGTTTCTCACTAATGATACAATCAGCCACATAAATTTTTAACAGTGGGGGATGTTTTTATTTGTATGAAACTGAAATACTACTAGATGTCATATGGATAACAATCAAAGTTAGTATCATGATAAATATCAGTATAGTGACCATTTTGATTAAAGATTTTATGAATACATACAATAGTAAAAAATTGGAAATTGAATAACTAGGCCCAATATTTATATTCATTGTAATTTCTTCCTTTCAATAAGCAAAATGAATAATCCATATTGAAAAAAAGAAGAGTGTGAATCTTTTGGCTTTGGGTCAGGCAAATTTTAAATTATCTGAAAATCAGGATATTCATTACTTTTGACACAAGATATCACGGATGTCTTGGGAATGTCATGGCTATACATGGTGTGCTTTTTTTTGTGTTAAGAAATGACCTGAGGCAAACACTTGAGATAGATGATTTTGAAGAGACTAGCATTTTGTGATGCACATTCTCCCCTCAGCACTCTGTAGGCTCAAACTGTAAGTCCGGGCATTTTGAGTTTATTGACCTTTTGGAATATAGTACTTGAAAACTGATAATAGATTTCTTTGAAAATCAGTGCCAGTTGTGAATCTGCTTGTTACCCACTATTTGTTCTTGAGTGTGATTAATAATAATAAAAAATCACATAATTGAAATTGTAAACTCTAATCGATTAAAAATTAAATACTCATTCCATTCTTCCTGGGAAAAGCAAAATGTAGAAGAGGTGGATGTTTTATCTGTCTCTCTCAGGTATATATATTAATGTAATTCATCACAAACCAAAAAAACTTCCAAAAGTCAATCCTGACCTTTCCATGAGAAAACACTGTGTAGGAAAAAACCAGCAAGCTCATTTGCTTCTTCATCTTATTTTCATCTAAGCTCTAAAGAGTTGGTTCACACTGCTGGCCATATTTCAATGTAAGACATACAGGATAAATTTCAGGTCCCATTACTGTCAAGAGAGGTTGGTTTTTAGTGATGCAGTGAAGCCAGGATTTGCCCTTTGTTTCTTCTATCACCACTGAAGTCAGCGGACTGACTTTTCACTGGAGTAGTGAGAATTAGAAACATCAACATAAGTAACAATTTTGCTTTAAAATACGTTTTTCTGACACATTTTCTGACAATGGTGCACATGGTCTTTTCTCAAGGAATTTGCTATGAAGGTATCTAAGTGTGACTGGCTGCATGGGAAATCTCTTGTGGACAAAGCTAGTTTCTAGCTCTGCAAACAGACAAAAAGTATGAACTATGTACCTAAAGGCCTGAAGGACTGAGGTCTTAGCAACCTTGGGCCAATTGATACAAACATTAAAACCCAGTTATAGGGTAACTTGTCAATAGCCAGGTTCCCCAAATCAGCCATGGTTGCAATATAGATGGGGCTCCACAAGCTATTCAAAGAAAATGTTGCAAAAGCTGCTTGCCATTTAATGATTGCATTAACAGCATTATCTACCACCCAATCGATGCTGTGATTGACAACTTTGGAAATCAGATTAGCTTTCAGTCTGTGTATGACAGTAGTGTGGCTAGGAACGGAAAATGCACGGGCCCCAATTTATGGCAGATGAACAACGGTCAACGGTATCAAACAGAAAATCACTGATATTGCAGATTAGTTGTAACAACTAAACCCCAGAATGTATTAAAATCACCCCTGTGATTTTATTCTCATCTTGCATCACATCACACCAATGCTGCTTGCATACAGTGAGGGGAAGTTCCCACCCAATGACATCATAGTTTGTCTTTGGCTACAGCAAGCTACATATTTTTAAAGAGGTCCTGTTTGTTCCATAACTGAACTCTTCACCTTTTGATTATGCTTTGTCGGGGGAGAAGGGGGGTTAAAGGAAAGAAGCCTGCTAGTAAATTTACTTAAACTTGGCATTCACAGGCTCAGACTTGGGTGGGCTGCATTCCCTCCTCCGGTTACACCCTACCTGAAATCTTTGTATGTAAAATCACTTGACTAGTTCAGCCTTAATGATTGGGTCATACCCTGGGAAGCAAGTCCAGAGATACTGGAAATGTGTGCTTACAAAACACACTAATTGTAGAAAAGTATGTGGATAAACTAAGAGAGGAACACTGGGACTGCACTGAGAAAAAACTCAGTTATTTGGAAGAAAAAAATCTCTTTTAGTTGTGATGAAGTGTCACAAAATACACATAACATGCTACATGTCCAGTGACACATTTTTATGAACAAACCCCTTGCTAATCAGGAAACTTTATTTTCACATACTAACACCAGCCTGAATATTCTGTTCTGCTTCAGCTGCTACAAATGCATTCCCTATTAATTATATCTTCTTTGCTCTGTGAAAGGCTTACACAGTTGTGGGAACACAGTCACATCATGAGGAGGAGTTGGGTACACAAGTACTGGTATGAGAGAAAGATATTCTGTAAATATCTGGATCTTTGTAGCAGTGGACCAAGCTATTGATAAGCTTGAACTATTAGAAAAGTTTTATGTCACAATCAAGTGAAATGGATTTATTATCACAGTTACAGGCACACAACTTTTGTGTTTTCCATAGCAGCAATCTCCAAGATGGGATCAGCAGGCAATTTTCTAATGGTCTGTAGATGATATGGTACATAGTGCTGCTTTCTTCTTTCCAAATACTCAGAGGAGTAGCCAGGGGAAAAAAAAAAGTCAGGAATCTTATTTAAGAACTTGGAATGGGACAGAAATAAGTATCTTAACTACCTCCTGTATGCTTATACGCAGTGTCCTCACAGAGAAAGTGAAGGCTGGAACCTAAATATTTTCTTAACATTATTTTTCCATTGGAGCAGTTGCTGTGGTTATCCCTGCTCCACAAATGAACCGGGAGGTGACCCACACCACCAGTATCCTGTGTCCCTCACTACGGCCTCAGAAAATTTGCTTTAGAAGATCCTCAGCACATATCCCAAAGAGAAGCAGAGTGGATGCTGAATATGTTTTTTATTTTGAAAAAGTTTTAGCTTTCAGGAAAATGGCTGGATATGATATAAAATCTGTGGGTTTTTTTCTCTTACTGGAACTGTGGGGAAATGTGTAACGACCATGCTTGGGTGGTGGTTGGTTTTGGTGGTTGTTTTTGAGGGGTGTTGCTGATTTGATTTTGTGCCTATGTTGTGAATTCCTGTTATTAACTTTTTGCCATTGGAAAGTTTCAAAGCTTAGCAGGAAAATAGTCAGCAAGTGGTAGAAACTTGAAACGTTTTATAAAGCAATAGGGGAAGTATAAAATATTCTGTTTAAAGTTCTTGCAGGAATTTAACTTTATTCTTTTACAAGTATTCTGATACATATTCTGGTTTGTCTTTGTCAGAGCAGTGAGGCCAAGACTCCCATGCAAAGTTGTGGGGTTAATATGTAACTCATCTAATTAACCAATATCATCTTTCCTCATTGTGCGGTCTGTCACATTGCAGTATGTTCTTTCCAAAGCATTCTTCGTGAATGGTTTGGCTTCCTACCATAGGCCACTTTGATACAAGACTTTCTTTAAAGAATAATGGTGAGTCTGTTCCTATGAGGTGTTAAGTGATTTATACTGAGTTATAATCAGACTCAGCTTCTTTGAACTTTGCTAAGTGGTAAGGTTGCCCACAGCTTGGTTTCAAGTTTTTTAACTGGATGATTCTAGCAATACTTATGATAGACACTATGCTGGTGACATAAATACCCATTTTGCCATAAAGGATAATGGGACCAAAGTGGGACCTTAGCCTATCTGGCATAGCTTTCATGGGACTCCAATATAAATAAAAAACATCCCTTCCAGCGTGCATTTTTTCCAAGATTCTATTTATCAGCTGCATGAAAATGCCTTTCAAATGTGATAATTCTCCATAGCTTTCCTAAGCTAAGTGAGAGCCCTCTCTCACACAACCCCATCTGCTCACTCTGAAATTGCAAGCTGAAAGTCGAAACAAGAAAATCTTTACCCCCAGGAGGAAAACAGATCAGTGTGATCAGTACAGTCCACAGGCTTTTGGTAGCAACAATTCTTCAAGGAGTAGAGATTATATAGGCACACAGAAACCTTGTGTTGCTGCAATAGCACCTATGTACATCCTTGCACAAAGAACACGTGGGCTTCGTCCTTGAATTATCTTAATGGGACAGCAATAAGATGTGCCTCTGCAAGTTAGATGATGATATTACTATCATTATTAATGCACATGTATCCATTTTATATAATCCTTTCCACACTAACACTGGTGTCTTACAGAGACAGCATTTTCTTCCAGTCCTCTCTTTTATATTCAGCTTCTTTTTTTTACACTGTATGACTGAGTAAGCTGCTTTGGCCTCTTTACAAGGTGTTCATTCTCTCATCCCAAATGCTTTTTACTTTATGGCCTTATACCTAAAAGAGGTAGCTAGTGTATATGTGCCAAATTTATCCATCACAGCTTTTGACTTGATGAAGACAAACTCTCTCCTACCAGAGTCTTGAAGCTTTCATCAGTACTTAAATAAATTAGAATCAGAAACATTTTAGAGTTGTTAACAGATTGTATATGAATTGAGAATTATCAGCTTTGCAATTGAAATATCACAGACACATCAATCATATTTTCACTAAGTTACAAAAAACATGCATCCTTTGCTTTTCTTAAGATTATTTTTTCCTTGGAGTCTCTTTTGGTTGGTATGGTGCAGCTGTGAAGTACATAAATTATTTTCTTTCTTAATGACTTTCATTCTCTAATTTATTGCCACACAATAATGTTTCAACTACATTTCTTTTGCCATAACTGATTTCAAGCCCTGGCTGGTCTGCCAGGTTGGATCTTTCCGTCTGTTGTGGATGTTTGCTCTACAAACAAAATCTAGGTCTTCAGTGACACTTGCCACTTACCCACGCCAATATTTGTTATCCGCTTCACTACCCAGTCGGTAGCAATGCCAAGCAGCAACATCAAGAGAATACAGGCTTTTCACTTCAGCAGTCACTTTGAACTACTGGTTGTTTTTTGCTGTTCAGGGGAATTTATGTTATGGTATTGATTTTGATACTTAACAACACTACAGGATCAAACAAATCTAAAGATAAAAGACAAATATCACCTGATTTTATGACCAACATGGTGCACTTTCCATGCAATTTTCTCCTTCCCTCTTATCTCCAGCTGAATAGAGTTTAAATTCATTGTGTCTACCTTACATCACATACTGCTCATATTCTGTGGTTTTTTTGTTGTTATTTTGTGTTTTGCCATTAACACTCCTAACTCCACAACTTCTATTGCTATAAAAGGTGCAAATGCCTCCCTTAAGGTGTGCCTTTTCCTCCAGAGATAAAAGCAAGCTTCTTTTCTTTAATGGTATGGTCTAACAATCAACAGAGGCGACATGTCCTAACTTGAGGACAACCCTCAAACCAGTATAGCAGTAACCAAGAAGCAACTTAGCAATTCAGAAGGTGCCTTCACAGGAAACAGTCCTTTAACTCATAGTGTCTGCAAAATTGGAATTTCAGTTATTCCAAAACCTCACAATTACATTTATCAGCTTATAATCACCATATAAGAGCTGTCAGAGTGGGATTGCTACATTTGTACCCCCTGTCACCACCACAGCTGGGGTGTGAGAAAACTCATGCCTTCACACGGCAGCGATATAACCTGTCTCGTGTTTCGAGCTGTATCTGACGTGCCAAAATCTGAGGCCAGAGTGAATCCACACCGCTGTTCTACTGTGAGAAACGCAAAGCAGAATCACACATTCCTTGACCAGCAATCAAAGTTAGCAACATCCATTCCTGTGATGCCACAGGGTACCTTTCACATGACTACATGCATGTGCCTAAGTCATGTAACCCTGAAACGCTGCATACAAATTATATTACAGGGCACATGAAGCCTTGTGTGCCAACAGATTGAAAATACTGTCCATGAGGAGCATCATGATCAGTAACGCTGTTTTTATCACAGCAGAATTCCAGGTACATGAACTTCTTCTCCTAGAGCACATTTTTATGCTGTAGCACATTTTCTATTCATTGTGGAAGATATTTTCACCTACTTTTCCAATGCCTTTGAACCTTCCTGAATGCCAGCAGGCAGACCTTTGGACAAAAAAGGAAATACATTTCCTTTCCAGAAAGCTGCCTTTTAGAAGCTTATTCCCATCTATAAGAAACTTTACGGAGGAGAGACACTCTTTCAGGACCATTTCTAGACCACTCAGTATTTTACTCATTAAAAACCACAGTGATGATGCTGAATAGCTGAAGTAGCTAATACTAAGATTAACAGTAGTTCTATGATTGTACTAGGAATAGATGATGTAGTTTTATTGTGTTTACTTTGTCCATTTCTTGGATTTTTTTTTGTTTGCTTTTTGGTTTCTTTTTTCCTAAATTTATAAAATGGAGACATTTTTATATATAAGAAGGCAGCATTTTTCCTTATGTCATATTTTCTTTTAAAATAAAATAGTTTTAAATTAGAAATGGATTTTTTTTTCCTCATTTTCTTTTATAACAGACAGTGCTGATGGCTGTGCCATGAGGTTAATGTGCAGACTGCAGGCTTAACACTATACAGGAGGAGTTACCTGAGTGCTATTTAGGTAAAGCCAAGAAGCCAACTGGTGCAAGAGCTGAGCAAGCAGCCACTTTGACTATAGATTCATAATCTGTAGAAACAGCAGCTCCAATATTAGGTTCAAAATTTCCTGTGTTTACATTCAGTTGTATTGCTGCAGTCTTTATATCTGTTAAACAAGTGTTGGTTGTATCAGCACTTTCAAGAGATTTTGCATATTGGATGCAACAACATATCAATAACATTCTTATCACTGTGGTACCTATACAAAATTTAGATGTAAACTCAGAAGAGTGAAAAGGACATGGAGGATAATATTTGAAGCTGCATTAATGGCATTTCTCTAGCACGAGGTGCAGCAGCAGTGTATCTCCAAAGAAAATAGCAGATTATGAAAATTGCCAACTGATATGCTGTAGAGAGAATGACACAGACTTTATCTGGGTACCCAGATGTTTCATTACTCTGCTTATGAAATTGTCTGTAACCGTCTACTCTTTACGCCACGTACGTCCCACAGTAAAAGAGTTAAGGAAAAGCATACACCAAAAATTGCATTATATTTTATACCATTTACAGAAAAGCAGCATAGCTTTTAAATTGAGTGAAACAGGTTACTTTTTCGAAATCGTACATCAGAGAAGAAGAAAAGTTTGTCATAAGGCAGCAGATCTTTTCAGGAAAAAAAAAGGCCCAAAATGACTGTGAGAAGAAACATCGGCGCGATTAAAGCTCTCGGGGAGGCACAACTAACTGGGATTCTCAGCAGAGGTGTCTGAGTCTCTCTGAGAGACGAAGAAGAAAAGAGTCTGCAGCAATTTCTTTCAGACTGTTCCTGACTTTTTGCAACTAGGGAAATTTCATTACAGGCATTTCCACTGGTTTTATCAACATTGGCAACATTACTGAAGACCAGATTGTTGCAGGTGCAGCTGGCTGTAGTACTGTGCCAATTAAACTTTGTCAGGCCAGTGGTATTAAATACTGGCAGTCACACAAGTGCTAGCATTAAGAAAGAGTAGTTTGGATGGTGCAAACTCAGGTAGCCTCAGAAAGCTGCAGAGACCAACAGCTGAGCCTGTAAATTAAGCCATTTATGGTAGTAGCTATTGGTTTTAGGCAGGCTGCTATATTATTTCTTAAGAAACTGGAGCATATTCTATCATTCCTTACGTCCAAGCATCTGAGGAATGAACCATATAGAGTTTTAGAGTCCATTCTGCATATAAGAAGCACCTAGAGGTAAGATCCTAATCAACTAGTGCTGTAGTAATTGTAGCATCTGCTATATAAAATAAAATAAAATAAAATAAAATAAAATAAAATAATAAAAAACCCCCACAGTGACTGGTATTCCTGAAAAAGAAAAACTATACAAATGACACTCTGTCTCCTCTTTCAAGGAGTTAAAGGCTTTTTTAATGCCGTTTTTGAATGTAGAGCAACAGATACTGAAAGTATTGCATTAGCTTAATTTATACGCTATAATAAATAAACCATGAAGATTACAAAGTAAAGCAATATAGCTAGTAAGAATTAAAACTGCTTGTGCACATGCATTATAATTCCTTCTTTAATTATTGATTCCTAATCTCTTTCACTGAACAATGCTGAATTAAGCACAGGTATCTAAAACTGCTTTCTCTCCATTCACTGCTAACTCATTGCCTCTCTGTATGCTTACATTAATTTCCTTTAACAACACTCCTATGAGCTGCAGGGTTGTTTTTACTTCTGAAGCATCCAGATTAAAGAAAAGGTATTAATCAGTTTTTAATAGGACTTGATTTCTCAATCTTATGAAATACCCAAAATATTTACGGTATAATGCCTGTTGACTTCATTTTCAGAAGTCAGCTTCTCTAAATGAGACCCCAGCATCTTAAAATTGACGTTGTGAAACATCCCTCAACCCCTTCACAAAATCAGATTCAAGTGTGGCACATGGCACCACAGAGAAATTTTTGATAAAGGAAACTTGGCATCTTACAATTTCTACAGAATTCTTAAAGAACACTCAACAGCCTGTCATGATCCTGCTCTTCCTCCCCGCCTGCCCTTTCTCATTTTTTCTAGAAATGACACAGGAATTACATATAATTTATTTCACTGCACAGCTCTTCTCCAAAGTAGAAAAATTTCTTCTGTGCACTAAAAAAAAATAGTGCTTGGTGTGCATGAGGTGAGGTGGGAAGTCTGTGGTTAACTTTAATTATAATTCATAAAAGGGATAAAGTTGTACAGGCAACATATACTGTGTGCTGGATTATGTAAATTCAATATAACTGCATGTTAATGAGAAAAAAAGATCAAAGCTAAGAGAGGCCTATTTCCTTAACCCGCTAGTTGCTTAGTTGTTTCGGGTTTTGGTCATGTTTTTTGGTTTTATTTTTTTTACACCTCTTAGTACTACATTTATCTCCCAGTGTTTTCTTTCTCTTGTACATACATGCACAAATTGCAGGCCAAAATATCACCTTTCAGTGCACGATCTGACACGCCTTTTGTATACTAGAAGTTACAAAGAGGATGAAAAGGCTAATACACGGTTTAAAGGAGAGCCCGAAGGCTTGAAGACCTGCCCTTAGGCAGAGGTGGTGTCCAGACTGCGCCCGGCACCCCTGGGGCCTGCAGCCTGTACAGCCCAGCAGCTGCCATTACACATCAGGTTTTTCATACCCGGTCTCTCAGCAGTCACCATCCACAAAGTCATCTGAAAGATCTTTTAACTAAGGGAAGGACAATCCCTATCACGACTGTAAAACAGTATAAAATTCAGGTTGAAAGGAGATCTATATTCCAATCTCCTGCTCACATCAAACCCAGCTGCGTGGTCAGAGGAGGTTGCTCAGTGCTGTCGCTGTTTTGGAGTGGAATGCCCCGGAGGAACCCACTCCACTGCCCGTCTGCTCTCAGGAGCAAGGAAAACTTACTTACACCCGGCCTGAACCTCTCATTTCAACTCTCGACTTTTTCCCCAGGCTAAATCAGTCCCGACCCTCAGCCTCCCAGCACGGCAGGGGTGGTCTGGCCCGGCCACCTTGGGACCCCGCGGAGCTCCCTCCGATGTGCCCGTGTCCACCCGGCGCGGGGTCCCGCTGGGACGGGTAATCGCTTCTTCCCTTCAGCACTCCCGCCAGCCCAACCCGCCGTGCCACTGGCCTCCTTCGCAGCCCGGCAAGAGCTCGTTCCGCCTAACACCAGCGGATTACGAGTCTGCGTGTAGACACAGCCGCGACAGGGGCTGCCGGTCAGCTGCATTCCGCCGCCCGCAGCCGGGCCCGGCGAACTAAGGAGGGGAGGGGCGAGGAGGGGAGGGGCAAGGCGTCCGCTGCGGCACACCGCACAGCCCACCCGGTGCTCCGGCTCGCCAACGGCGCTCCCAGGAAGCCGTCCCTTCGGTGCAGATGTCCAGGCTGCCCCGGCGGCACCCCCGAAGCCCACCCCACCGTTTGACTCTCCCACCAAGGGACCCAAACCCGCCACACCCCTCACGGGCAGCGGCTGTTGGAAGCGGCCCAGGAAAAGGGGGCGGTGGCGAAGGGCCCGCTGTGACGATTGACGGGAGCGCCAGCCAATGGCAGCGGGGAGCGGGGGCGGGCGTGGCGCTGATTGGCAGTGGGGCGGTGCCGGCGGGGGGTTCTCCAGAACTGCGCTGACGGCTGCAGTTGCAACTACGGTATCGTGTGTGAGGCTCAGCGGCGGCTGGTGTGCGGGTGGCCGGGCGGCAGGTACCGGTGAGGAGTGGGTCCCCGGGCACTGCGGCCCGCAGCCCGGCCTCCCTCTGGCGGGGGAGGCGGCAGGAGAGCGCCTGGCAGCCGCAGCGCTGCGGCGGAGAAGGGGGGCGGCTGTGCGCCGAGGGGCCGCTTTGCCCTGCATCCGTCGGCGTTTTACGCAGTCCGATGTGGGATGTGGGTCCTCGGGCGGGGCCGGGCCGGGTGATCGCCCTGTGGGCCGAGCTGCCCCCTTTCTCCCGGCCCCGAGCGGCTGCTCGGATGGTGGGAGGTCGGTCGGTGAGGGCTGTCAGAGCCGGGGACGGCAGGGGGCGGCAGCGGCCCTGAGGAAGCGAGTCCGGAGTGGTGGCCTCGGCGGAGGGGATCGTCTCCGAGCCGCAGCCCCTCCTCGCCCTGGGGCCTTTCCCCGTTCCTGGGCAGACAGGGATCTCTGAAGGGGCCGGCTTCTCTCTCCCGCCTCTTCCCATGGATTTGGGCGCTACTTCCAGCGAGTCGCGCCGCGGGGAGCAGCTCCTCGCAGCTCAGGTTCAAATCTCCCTCGCGGGGCTGCCCTGCGGGCACTGCCCGCCCGCTGCTCTGCCCTACGAGCCTGCTGGGGCACGGCCCATCAGGGGTGGGCGTGCTCGCGCGGTCCCGCCCGGCTCCACATCTGCCCTGTCGCGTCCGCCACTTCCTCGTCAGGGGCAAGGAGGAGAGGAGGGCTTTTGCCTGAAAATATGTCCTGTTTTCTGCTGGTTACTGTCCCGCACCCATCGTGTGAATACTGCGAGAGGAGTGTTTAATTTTTTTCCTTTTCGTGCGAGAGCACCACTCCTCATTCTGGATAACTTCATCTGTTTGCATCTTGGGCAGTTTCTTTCTTTCAGCTGTAAGTGAGCAAGTGCAGAAAAATGTGCTAAATAGGATTCTGCGCTGGAGTTGTTTATCAGTAATTAGGCAGGGGATGAAGCTGAAGAAGACTGCGCATTCCTAATTTTCTTAAGAATTAGGCTAAAATCTTAGAATCTTATTGTGTGTTTTTTATCTGCTATTAAGAAAAAAAAAAAAAGGTTGCTTTTCAACATGTGATGACTTGGCCTCTGTGTGAACATTAAGCACTGACTAAAAAAGTGTTATTTATAAATGTAGATCTAAAGTTCTTTTCCTATTATTGTTCTTTTGGGAGGCTTTGATTACAGGGCAGTAAAGTCTGAATACTTTAAAAAGAGCTATTAACTCTGTGGTAACATTTTTAGTGGATCATTTTTCCACAGGTGAAGGTACTGCTGAGTTGAAAGTAATGCCGTTTGATGTTAATAGTATTGTGCATGCATGTGTATGGCTGGAATGGACTTAAAGGAGGTTGCTGTATGAATGATCGCTGATTGACAGAAAGGGAGTTGGTTTGAGGGTTTGTCACCTTAATGATTAGGATTTCCAGAAACAGCTTCTGAAATAAATCACTGACAGGGAACAGGTAATAGCCAGCTAGGGAGTAAACTTAGGTTAAGGTGCTTTGATATCAGTAACAACTAGCAAACAGATCAATTAGGATTTTTTTAATTCATGTAAAGCTAAGACCCATTTTTAATTAAAAGTTTTATTTATAGCTTTTTCATTGGCAGGTAGTGCTTTTACTTAGCTTTAATGCCTCATTTTCCTGTCTGCTAGCATGGGTGCTTCCAGAGTGTTGGTGAAATGCAACAAGCACGTAGTTCTGCAAAACGTAGCTTTCAGCAAATTCTCACAAAAACACATATTTCTAGACCCGGAATGTTTGAAATCAGAAGTGGTATGATATTTTTAAGTTTCAGACATCAGATAAATTCAGTCCTTAAGCTGCAGAGCTGTCTGGTTATAGAACAGACCTAGTTCAGAACCAGTTTTGTGGCATCCTGGGTTACACAGAAGCAGTCCTGAGCGGGTGTTCAGCTGAAGCATCCTGCTTCAGCCTACTCTACTCCTTTCCAACAAGTTTCCATTTCTGCTTGCCATGCTGTTCCCTATCTGGTCTTAACCTCTATGGTGGGAAGTTAAACTGTTTTCTCTTGCTTAAACTGCAGAGTTCTAATGAGTTTGATTCCCTTTGTGCTTACACTATGACCTTCCCTTTCATGTTTTCAAAGGTTATGGATCTCAAAGCTTGTATCAACAGTCTGTACCCATAGCAGATGAGCTTGTATTGTAGCAATATGATTTAGAATGGTCCAGACAAGGCTTTCAAAAATTAGATGTATTCTGTGCACACACATCTTGCAGTAGAGAAGAGGGAGACTTCTAACTGAACAGTCAGGGCCATGTGGAATGGACTTCCAGGCTTCAGTTCTTTGGAAATATACCTGCTGTTCTCCCTCCAATGTGATTAATCTCCAGCAATTGCAGTCAATTCATAATAGATTTTATTACCACTTTTTAGTACAACTTAAAAAGTAGGAGCAAATGCAGCGCTCTGAAGCCAGTCTGACTTGTTAATGTGAGTTAATGGAGTTTTAGCAACTTCAGGGTAACCTGAAGAATAATTGCATTTCTTAGTGTATTCAATGTAATCTAAATAATTTAGAGAGGTCAGATATAGGGAAAATATGTATTTTTCATGTGGCCACCTCCTAAGCATACATTTAAGGATGAAGAACATGGGTCATAGAGAACGAGAAAGTGTTCTGGGAAGTAAATACATTTGAAAGATGTATTGTGGGTTGTGAATAATAGTAATTTGAACGTAAGTTCTCTGTAAGTTGTTAAAATTAAACTAGGCATATAAACAACATATAAAATACATGACAAGGTAATAAAACCTTTCTGTAGTTGATGCTTATGTGATTCCTTTTTGAATTCTGTGTTCATTTTTGGCATTAAACTTTAGAAAGGTGAGAGTTAATAACCTGAGAGAATTGCAGAAGTTACATTAAGAACTGGGAAGCGTGTTTCAGTACAAAAATTCATCTACTTAAGGATTAAAAAGGGATGGAACAAACTAAAATGGTGATAGTTACGCCTGTAATGTGAATGACAGCCATTAATCATGGCTATGAAAGGATTTAGTGGCAGGAGAAGGATCTAAGTGGTTTACATGTAGTTATGTCTCTAGTGTACAGCATTACTCTAATTGTTGAAAGAGGACAAATTTTCTACATTTTGGTTTACTGTGAGTAAATTTCAGTAGGGTAAAAATGGTTTTACCCAAGGTTGTTGTGTATAGCATATTTGCCATTAGATACCTTTAAAGCAAGATTAAATGCTTTCCTGAGAAGGACGTACTAATTCTAATGGTGGTTTCATTCTGGAACTGATCGTAAGTTGTGGGGATCAGGAGGAGGGAAGGTGGGCTTTCTCCTCATTGCAGGCAAAATTAACCCAAGAAAAGTAGTGTTGGAAAACTATTTGTTGTGTACTTGCACAATGGCTGGACACCAGAAAGAGGATGGGAGCAAGAAAAGAGGATGTGGAAGCGTCTGATTGTAATATAACCTAGGTTATACAAGAAGTCAAACTACATTGTAAGGGGTTATTTTAGGTTTTCTAAACTGAAAGACTCATCTTGACTTAAGAGTGTTAGAGATAAAATCAAAGAGCAAGTTAAATGACTGTTGGTGTTTTGTTTCTGTTTTTTTTTTTTTTTTTTTTCTTCCTATGTGGAAGGGTGTTCACATTTTAAAAAGATATTTCTCATTTAAGCACAGTTCAATTTCACTTCTCTGGTTTTCTAATTCACTCGGTGGGTGGGATTGTTTTCGTTGTAATTTGACTCCAAATTTAACTCTTTCTGACAGGCAAAGAAGATATTGTGCTGCTACCCAGTTGTCGTAGTTGACTGGATTCTACTAATCTTCAAGACTTCTACTGGAGTGAAAGGTAACTTCCAATTAACTTTAATGTCAGAAAATTCACTGTAGGAATTTACTAAATAGGTGAAGTTCTGTGTTCTCTTTCAACTTGTCCAATATTTTGGCTGTTACAATAAATTTACATGGTTTGAATTGTCAGTTTTGCAATGTTATACAGGAAAGAACATATTAACGGTACAGTAAATATTTAGATTTTTGGCAAATCTTGTTAATTGTAATGTTTGTGATATAAACGCTTCTGTGAAGGTAATTTTACTAGTAACTTATTTCCTACATAGACTTAACTTTGAGTGCTTTGTGAAGATTTACACTCTTAAGTGCAAGCCACATCAACAGATCATTGATTAACTAATATTGGGTAATCCAAAAATAGCCATCCTCTTTGGCTAGTCAAATAAGAAAAGAATGTTCTGTGTATGGTATGAGATTATAGACTTGCATATCATGCAAGTGGGGCAGCTCAGCAGGAGTACAGGCTTGTTTATTTTAACCAGTGTGGGGGGAAAAAAAGTTTGTTTCCATTGCAATAGTGTCTGATAGGTTAGTGGCACTGTGCAAACACTTCATTTACAGCAACTGTGCAAGTGCTGTTGCCTGCCCAGCAAGCTGCATAGGCATTGCTGACAATAATGCTGAATAGCGCTGTCTGATTTCAGTTTCCAGCTCATGGCTTGGTTTCTCCATTTTATATTATTCATGTAGCTCCTTACATCTGACATACTACCTTGAAAACAGAAACAATCAGGAGAAATCTATGGACTAGATACGTAAAACTTGAAACCCAAACAAAATGCAAATCCTTTTTCCGTTTTTCAGTAATTCTTTTCACCTTCTTGCCTTCTACATTCCTGTATTCTATGTTATCTTCCTAGTTCTAGGAGAAAACTGGGGCTGCATCTTCTTTATTTTTTTACTCTGTTGTAGGTAATGTTTATGAGGTCTCATAAAGGAGAATTTCATGCCTACCTTTTGCTCTGCACATCGCATGTTTCATGACTGGGCTTACGAGATTCTCTGAAGGCCTGACTTCAGTTAGATTGGCCTTTTGTGTAAAAACTGATTGGCTGGCTCTAAATACTCTCAGAAGCAGGTAGTTATATTTTATTGGGTTTGGGTTTTTTTGGTTTTTTCTTTTCCTCTCTAATGGAAATAAGGTACTGCTGCTGTTCATCTGTGTAGTGCTTTCATTAATAGTAGCTTGGCTCTTCAGAGACCTCATTGAGAAGGAACATTGCAGGAAGATACTCCCTTTAAAACTGGAGACTTCTTTGTCAGTGTCTAGGGGGTTAACTGGGTGTTTTATTTGATACCGCATCTACCATGGTGCGCATACTCATCTGTGTCTTGATTTCTCTTCCCTGTATTCTTTCTGACCTGTCTTCTAACTTACCTTGCTGTTAAGTGGTGCAGCCTGTGTGCTCTATGAAGTCATTGTTAAAGACTTCGATATTGAATAGTAAAATAGGGTTAGCCAAGGGCAGTTTAAAGGGAACTGGGGAGTGCCTTGGTGCTCCAGGTTTGAATCTCCCTTTTGCTTCTACGTTGTCTACGTGGTTTTCTGTTTGCAAAGTGGTAGTTCTGCAGAAACATTCTGTAGGAGAAGATGTTCAGTTACCAGAAAATAAAAATAGACTCTAAAAACGTGTGGACTCTTTGGAAGATCAGTTTCATCTTAAATTGCTTGCACTGATGACAAAGCAGAGTTTAACCAAATATTTATTGTTGAAATTACTCTATAATTAGTAGTGTTGTACAGCTAAATGTAACACCAGGTTTTACTGTAAATTACTGCTATCCCATTACTGTGGCTTGAGAAGTATAGACTATAACTGTGGTATTCTTTTTAGTGGCCTGAATAAGAATTTGACTACAATGTTTTAAGAAGATAGTTTTTTATATTTTTAATAACATTCTTCAGTACATATTTAAAATGCATGATGTGCTGTCTTACCACAGTGGAAAATTAAAACAGCTTTTTCTAATTTGAAACATTCAGTTCTCCTGTATATGGGATTAAAATGTATATTCTTGTTGCAAGCTTTTGAATGTGGACTAGGCAAACTTTTAAATTCTGATTGACTCAGCATGTATCCTACTTCTTCTGAAAATCAAACCAAAATTATAATCTGATGATAAAAATACATACTTAGGTTTCATGTTTGTTGAAACATTTTTATTGCTTCCAGTTACTCACAAAAGCAAGAATTCATTAATAAAATATTTTAGAGTACACTGAATCAAGCTTCTTTGAGTTTGAACTTTTCCAAATTGAACAAGTTTTGTACTTTGTAGACACTATATATAGATGAACTGTTTGCTGTTTCCTAAGCTGGAAGAATCTGCTTTATCCTCTGTTTGGCTTACTCCTTTTGAAGTTGTACTTAAATAATACTGTAACTGCTGTTGTTCCATCATCAATTGGTTAAAGAAATTTGGTGAAAGAGCAAGCCAGTACTCACTGATATTGTCTTAGGGCACTGGATCTTTTTCCTTGAATATCTTTTTGGGTACTTTTCCTGGTAGGATATTGCATTATTGGACCATGAATCTGAAGCAAATGTCTGGAGGAAAGGAGGTGGGGGAGTGGGGCAGAAGCTACTACCAAAACCCAAAGAATATCACAGCATAAACTTCATACTTAACGTCCATGTTTGGTCTTAAGGCTGCTTTGTCCCCTCTGTAGTGAACGGTTTTGTATTGCAGTGATCTTTGACAACAAGTTATCTACATAATGATAAGAGGCAGCTGCATGGATCAGGGCTGAGATTGCTACATATCAATGCTACTACTTCTGTACAAACCTCAATTACAAGTGATTTTAATATTAAACCTGTTTTGGACCTGCACTTATCCAACATCTTAAGTTAATTAACATATTTGAACTCAGTTTCACAGTGTGCTTTCTCTACTCTGTGTGTGCTTAAGGATATGTCTTAAAGAAAGCAATTAACGTTTAATGAATGTTTAATGCACTTACAGTTTTTCTTTCCCCTCCTATCCTTGAGTGTGATATTTGCTTACAGTGAGACCATTGTAACTTTTTCTGAGTAGATTGTAGTATTTTCATTCAGGAGGGTAAGACACATTTCTGAAGACCGAGATCCATATTCTCAGACTTTACCTCTTAATAACATTCAGTAGAACGTTCGCATAGCATATTAAAACAATTTTTTTTTTTTGGTCTCAGTTGAATTTAGTCAGAATGCAATTTCAGAAAGTAAGGATGCTGTATGTAAGTAAATTTGGGAATACTTCAGTCCTGCATTGCAGGTGAGAAAATGTTTGGGAAAAAGGTGCCTTCTCCATAAAAGTGGTCTATAAAATGACTTGCGTTAATAGAGGTTTATGTTTAAAAACCTCATCCAAAACCAAAATGAAATCTTACTACAGAGCACAGTAGTGAATGACAGTATTCTGACTTGGAGAGAGTGCCAGCATGATCGATTCAAATAGAATAGTTTTAAGAAACCACATATAACAAATTTAACTGGATATTCCTGCTTTTTGAAGACCTGAAGGGGCTGAAGATAGAAACTTTTTTACCATGGCACCCCCCTTCCATTGCCCCTCACACCCATGCGGACTTCTTTTGGCAAATTTAGTAAAAGATAGAGCCCTACATTTTACTTTTGTCTGTCAATCATTAAAATAATAATCCTGATGGGATATTTGCAGTCTTAACTGAGTTACTGGCTGAGCTTAAACCATGACAACTAGAGATCAAGTGTGAGACAGTTGTTTATGGAGGAAAAGTTTGTATGATTTTTGGCTTTGATAGGAAAGGGTGATGCTGGAAGCTTCATTACTTGTCTCTGTTATGTATCACAACTCCTGTTTTTTGTATTTCAGGAAAGCCTAATGAAGCTCTATAAAAATACCGATATGTTAGCTGAAGTGTATTTTCTATGCTGACTTATTCAGAAGTTAAAATAACGTAACTCTTTATCGTGAGGAATCATGAGGCTTGGAAGTACTGGGCTAGGAATGTTTTATTTATTGCCTGCAAATGGATTTTTGAAAGCCTATGTGAAAAACCAAAACATGCTTCTCGTATGTTGGGAGCAGATTTGATTCACTCTTTTTTTTTTTTGCTCTTATAGAACTGCAGCTTCTTTGCCTTTTTTTTTTATTTTTTTCCCAGACTTTTGTTCAGTTTCCTGTGTTTTTGTTGTTGTTTTTTTTTTTTTATTGTTTTCTTCATTCTCTTAACTTTCATTGCAGTGCAGCACCTACTAGGAAGATGGTTGGTTTACCATAAAATTCCCCAGCTGTTGGTACTGGTTTAGAGTATGTCATATGCTTTAGATAAAGGATGAGATATACGACACATGTAGCAGCATTAAACCTTTGGAATGGAACCAGATAAAAACAGTTTTTATTCGATGAACTGTTTAGTCACTGTCATGAGCCCTGATTTTCTGGCTAGAAACATCTTGTATACCTAAACTGTTGAATGATGTGGGAAGATTAATTTGCCTGGTGAAATTTTTTTGTTGCTTTTAGGTTGGTGGTTGAGGGTTTTTTTTATGAGTTAGAATTTGTATTACATGGTGTATGAGGAAGTTATCTTAGTTCTTGTGATAGGGAAAGCGCTTGAAGTTTTAAGCATCAGGAGCTAGTGCAAGATGATACTATAAAATGCATTGACATTTCTATGGGATTTTTTCTGGTCTCTTCCAACCTTAGTAATAGCTGATGACTTTTTTACTAGGAGTTAGTTGTATTTTTCTTGAGTGCTGGTTTCTTCTGGTCTACTTTCTATTTGTTATTGGATGCTGTTCTCTGTTAAACTTGAATCCGTTTTTAATTAGATTTTGCAGTTTCCCTGTTTGAGGTAACTTTATAGTAGAAAAAGTAGTTTGTTATGTATGTGGGGTTTTTTTTGGTTTGTTTTTTTTTTTAATTTTAGTCAAGTCAGGTGACTTAATATGTAATTATTTGAGCTGAAACTTAGTAACGCAGTAGGCACTTAGTGCTTCTAGAAGTATGTCCAGCTTTATCAACTTTTTTGAATTGTACTGTGTTAGGTAGTACTTGTGTGTGGCCCACAGTTTCTGTGGCAGTTTGTCAAATCTTGATTGTTCTTCCACCACCCTCTTTTTTAGTATAAAGTGGGTTAAAGATAAACCCTTGTTTTGGGGGGTGAAACAAAGTAGTTTGCTTGTTTGTTGATTTTGCAGAGGTATGGAGTTTGTAATTTCTTTCAGAGAAGAGCAGCTTCTGCTTCAAGTTCTCTGCCTAACCAGTGTGTTGGAGCTGGTCACTTTGCTCTTAGTCTATTGCTGCTACATGTGTGTGGGGAGTCTGCAGGACAGCATTGTGTCATAATGGCATTTGTCTGCTGTCAGATGGCGCTAATTCTTGAAATGATCTTTTCCTGATTTGAGGAAGAGGGTTTCTATATGCTTGTGGAAAGCAACGGTGTTTCATGGCAGCTATGACTCGGATTGGTCTGATTTTGTTATGCAGGTGCAAAAATGTCTGATATTTTTTTTTTTTTTTTTTTTTCCCCAGGTGATTTCATATGTAGTAGTAATCTCTGGTAGCTTCTGATGATTCTGATACTTGAATGTGGAAATTCTCTTACTGAAGTTCCTTTAACTTTCTCACATGACAGAACAATTTTCTGTACAGAAACGAACTTGTAAAGTTTTGTAGTGTATGCTTCTGTTATAAAATGAGAATAACATAAAATAGCAACTTTTACATCTGTTAAAACAAACTTTTATGACTACTAAATATTTTTATTAGAACAGCAAGATTCTGCTATCCTGGGAATTACACTTGTACCATTTTTCGAGTTGCTTGTTTGTTGCTGTTAGGGTATTAAGAAATCTTTTTCTAGACGACAAACCATGCTTTGCCATTAGATTTTTGCAGGCTTCTAATTATTTCTATTTTACAGTATCATAAAGTAAAATTACAGAGATTTGTTTTCTTTCAACATATTTTTGCAGAGCATTATTAGTCTCAAATGGTATGTAAACTATGACAGCATGGAGGGAAAATGTGCCACTGTGTAGGAGTGAATTGGAACTGGAGATACTAGAGACATTTCTGACTATGACACTATTTGTTTGCCTGGTTTGGCGAGCTTATAGTGGAGACTGACTTTTGTAGCTTTGGTCATATGTTTCTGGTAGGTACAAACAGTTGAACAACAAATGTGACCGCTAATTAGATTGTAACTTTTTTTCTTCAATACTTAATTTGAACATATTGAAGTAGGGATACCAGTGGAAAGCTCTGTATCCATGGATCCTTCAAGGACAGTACTTTTGAATTATTGCTCCTATCATGGGACTTTTAAACCAAGAATGTTCTTAGAGATGCCTTTAAAATAGGAGGCTGAGTATATCTGTAGTCCGTATGGAGGTTATGTTACGTAACTGAAGTTGGGCTTCCATTTTCAGCAGTAGATGTCCTGTTCAGCTTGATTTGCTTTCCCACCCTCCCAGTTCAGTTCATCCTCTAAAGGCATGATTCCCTGTATTTTCTCTCCCCTTCATCTGTTCCTCCAAGCAAACACTTTGTAATCTTTCCTTCCCACTTCATTTTCTTCTGTTCTCTTGTCTCTTTTGGTCTCCCCTTGAATTAACTCTGAAGTAAACACTGCTGTTGTTTACAAAGTCCTGTACTACTTAAGAATTGAAGATGGCTTTTCCTCTGCTAGTCATTGCTAAAGAAACATTTGGCATGAGTTAAGAGTGGTCTGATAATGATATGAGGCAAAGGTATGCAAAACTTTGTCTCCAGTGTGAGCAGTAAAATGTTACCTGATCCACAGCCGGGTTTTTAAATGGTACACTGCTTTAATATGGAAGGTTTCTTGTTGCTTTATATAAAGGTAGTCACATTCAGGGCTTTACCTGAAATTGAAGCAGATGCCTCAGAATTCTTTGTTTAAAAATAAGCAATGTAACTATTGCTGCAAATAAGAACCTAATATAGACCCTTACATCAACATGAGTAGAATATAAAGATTCTTCTCCTGCAAAACCAGGCTAAGTTGAATATCCTCCCATGCAGGACTTGTAAAGTTTTGTTTTGAAAACAGTTGTTGTGCCTTTCACCAGGCTAGACTGAGGGAGATGGCTCATTATCTTCTCAGGTATATCTTCCTTTGCATGAAAAGCCTTTCAGTTTACTGGCTTGTCTCTATGCTTGAGAAATACTGCCATAGGCATACTTGCATTTCAACAATATGCAGTTATTCACATGACAAAGCTGTCTTTTGATGTTGATACCCTGAAGGGCTGGTAATTCTGCAGAGGGCTAAAATATTCTGCAAGAATTTTGCCAGAAGTTCAGTGCTTTTCAGCCAAGAGAGCTTATGTACTATATTCAGTTTTCCAGTTTGATCTGGAAATCTGTGATCAAACATCTAGTGATTTGGCTGTAGTTACTTTTTTGAATCATTTGTATGCTTTATTGTTTCGCTGCTGTTCTTCAAAACACACTTGCAAATTTTAGTGTAGAAGTTTTGAGGGACCCTTGTTTAAACTCTTAGCATGCTGCAGTACAAGGAGAAGTGATGGCAAGAGAAAAGTCACTAGCGCATGTGGAATGAATAGGTACCAGTCCTGGACTTTGACTTCCATCAGCTTTCGATTTCTGATTGCAGCACTAAAGAGGGTGCAACTTTGGGGGTGATAAATGTGACTTCTCAGTTAAAAAAGTTCTTGCATGAAAATTGTTATTTAGAGTGACATTTATAAATATAGAGTGATTTTATAATCTATCACTTATATATATGAATCCGTAAGTCCACACAACAGAAGGTGTTGTAATATAGGAGCTGATAGGCAGACAGAAAACACTTTTTTGGGAAGGATTTGTTGTAGTGAAAACCATGCTGCTTTTACCGCCAAAATGCAAAGACTTTTGTATTAAGATACTTCTGAACGCTTTCGAATGATTTTATTTTTGGTGGTCTTATGAGTATTTTATGTATTGCATTCTGCAGCTTACATAAGCATTAGGAGACCCAAGTGTTATTGAATATGAGGTGTCTCCTGACCTTTCAGAAAAGGTTGAGATGCCATTATGAGAGTTGTAAATCAGATGTGCTGAGTTTTTGTAATAAGATGCCAAAGATCCTTCACTTGTTTTTCTCTTCTCCACAGAGTCTCAAGAATATTGTAACTTCATTTATATTGTTTTCTTCCAAGTCAAGAAATTTATTTTAGCAGCTTAAGCTCTACACAGGCTGCATATGAACTTCTCTGATGTATTTTACCTCTAACATAGCCTACTGGACTTGGTATGTTCTTCAAAATAAAAATATATGGAAGTTGGTGTAGTCAGTTCCCTGGGTGAGACTAAAGTGCTCTATGAATTGTCAGTATGTGAAGATGAGTCTGTGTGAACTATCACTGCAGTTTTGAAATTGTCCATTGGTGCTTAGATCAGAGGTAGTTGGACTGCCCAGCTGTGAGTAAAGGTAATCTTTTGATTCAGGCCATGACACTTGTTTCCATGCACAGTGCTCTCTGCTTCCAGTCTAAGAGATCACCATGCCCAATAAACTAAACTGCAACAAATTCTGTGCCCTTGTGATGGGGAGTAAAGAAATGATGCCGTAATTTTTTTGTGGTCTGAATTGCTGCTTCCAAAATTCCAGAATGACTGTCTAAAGCTTTGCTTTCTCAGATCTGTGAGCTGCAACAGTTTAGGTGTGTTGGTAATCAGTGTGAACTAACTTTTCCGAAGTAGTTAAATTTATACACTGTGATAAGATCACCTGATCCCAAGCCTTCTCTTTCCCAAGTAGTCTCTGCTTTCTCAGCTTTTCATCATATGGCAGATGCTGCAAGCCTTGAATCATCTTAGCTGGGATTGTTCCAGTATATCCTCAGTTCTCTTTTATGGGAGAACCTAAAACTGAATGAACCTGCAAACTATAATGTGCAGCGGATAAGTCTACTGTGAATGTATAGGCATCAGTTAGATATGGGGGAGGGTCCTGCTAGTTTGTCTTGTAATGCTGTGTCATGTATGGTCTGTGTACCTTTTGCCTATAGTAACCTTGGCACTCCTTATAAGAACATATGGTTCATATTTGGTTCTGAAGACCAGCTTCCAGCTCGATTAAGGTATGGTGGTAATAGGATAAGATAGGATTAGTCAAAAGACGATCAATACAGAGAATGGGGTTTACTTTTAAGTATGTGTGTATGTATACATAAGAAGTTTGCCTAGCTTGTGATTTGTAATATGATGGTTAAAAATAAAAAGTTACATGATTTAGTTTCTGATTTGTTTCATTTTGATTACTTGTACAGGTATGTCTTCAGAAGATGTCAGGTGAGATTTGAACTCTGTATGTGAGGCACAGGAATTAGATTGAGAGCAATTATGGAAATTTTATAACTGGGAGACAGAAGTTAATGTTTCCACTTTCATTTGAGAATTCTGATTTACTGCAGCAGGCTTTTTGCTTAAAGAATGGTTAATACTTCTGGTAAAAATGAATATTTAGACTGCCTTTTGCTGTCAGACTCAATCTGCAAGTTCTTGGAATCATAGAATCACTTAGGTTGGAAAAGACCTTTAAGATCACCAAGTCCAAGCATTACCTCAGCGCTGCCAAGTCTACAATTAAACCGTGTCCCTAAGTACCACGTCTACATGTCTTTTAAATACCTCCAGGGATGGTGACTCAGTCACTTCCGTGGGCAGCCTGTTCCAATGCTTGAGAGCCCTTCAGATGAAGAAATTTTTCCTAATACCCAATCGAAACCTCCCCTGGTGCAACTTGAGGCCATTTCCTCTTGTGCTGTTACTTGGGAGAAGAGACTGATGCACGCTCACTACAGCCTTTGTTCCAAAAACTATGTCAACTTTTTTGCTATATCCTCTGTAAGCTTTTAAGTTCATTCAGCTAAATATATTGTATTTAGCAACTGAAATTTCTGACAGCTTGTCGTGAGTAAAAGGTCTTATTTCCTCTTCTCCTACAAATAGGAAAAGATGTTAACTAGCAGAAGGATGTTGCAAGTTAGGGAAAATACAGTCATGATTGTTACCTTAGCAACACTTAAGTCATTTGCTGGGCACCTTGGAAAACTCTTGGCTGTTAGACCTAAATCTCACCCGATTCTTCTTCTTTGAAAATGTATTATGAAAGTAAAAATTTTCTTAAGTGCCTCAAGATTATCTTTGATGCAGGGTTTTAGAGTAGTTATTAATACCTCTTTCACATTTGTTCTCCAACAAGATTTTTTGAATTTACTGTTAGCTACTCTTAGTATTTCTTTAATGAGGAGTCTTTTGAAATTGTAGGCTCGGTTTGTCTAGTATTTTGCTAGTATCAGTCATTGGTGTTACACTAAACTATTACCAGAACAATTGCCTCAGTGCTGTTAGTTGATTCCCTGACCCTTATATTTTTCTTTTCTACTTATTATCTTCTGTTGCCTTTTAAGCATCAGAAGTTACTCATTAATTTATAAGTGTCCTGTTATTTAATTAAAACATCTGGCAGTGGAAAGTTTGTAGCAAGCTTCCCTTCTAATTTTAACCAAGGGCATGTCATGACTCAAGTGCAAATCCTTCACGTTTATTCCTTTATTGTTTCAGACCAGGAGAAAACCTGTTAGTAGACCACTCAGTAGGGCAGACCCAGCAACAGCTGGGGCTGTATCCCCCAAAAAATGTAACCCTCCAGTGTGTTTTGAAGTGTTTCATGAGTAACAGGAGACAGAGTCTCTGTGTTAAATTACAAAACTTGTTCTGGTTGTTGTCCTGAGTTGCTAAGAAAATATGGAATATTCTTAATCAAACAAAGCTGAGTATTCCAGGCAGAGAATTAACTAAGCTTCTTTTAAATGTGGAAACTGTGTTGTTTCTTTTTCTCTGACCTTAAGCACGTGGGAAAGAAGATAGTTTCTAAGCAAAGGGAAAGGGAAATTGTCTCATATTTATTAAATCCTTTTCCTATCAGGAAGTATGCACCAGGATTATATGCTTGGCAAGCAAGAGTACGTATTTTGGCTCATACTTCTCTCTTTGTAACTTTAACAGACTGCCAGCATTGCAGGCAACACTAGCAGCAGTCTGTGTCCCAGACAGTTTTGATTATAAATCCCAGTCCCTGCAGTGGGGCAGAAAGCTCCTTGGGGATGGGTACTATTTGGTCTCCTTGTCTCCTTTTCCTTCCTTAGTGCACTTGGAGAAAGGATAAGGGATTTCTGCTGAGGGCAAGAAGATGGTCATGCTGATAGTAACCCCCTCTGCATCTTTGTTAAATATCCTGTGAATATTGCCTAAATCTGAGGATGTTTCAGGCTTGTTGTGATGGAACCAATGGTCTGCAATCTAATTGTATCTGAAAGATCTTCTATAAACCATTGTTTGAGTGCACCAACTGCCAGAATTACAAAGGGCATTGCCCACGCAAGCATTCCAGAAATTTTGTATGCAGTCTTTTCTTGCTTATCAAATGCAAAGTTGATTGTTATTTCAGATTCATAAATATATGGCTAAATCTTCTGTAAAGTTCCTCTGGGTCCAACAGCAGTTATGTTTTCTGTTAAGACTTCGTGTGATAGTGATGACAATTCTGTTAAAGTAACTTAGGTATTTTAAATTAAGTAAAAAATTCTTGCATTATCTTCACTTTCTGAAGTGTAAAGAGAGGCAAATGAAGAGAGTAGGTGCACTTGTGTGGGAGAGAATCTGAGGGGAAGACTTGATGTCCAGTTTATGTGAACATTCCATCTACAAACACATTTATCTTCATTCTGTGGAATGAATATGAAGGGAATCAAATCATGTAATCACGTATGTCTTCCTAACTTACGTCTTCAAGCAAATGTTACTATATTTTAAACCTTTTTTTTTTTTTTTTTAATTTAAAAAACTTACATTGTAACGTCTAGGATGGTTCCTTTAATATTAAAGCTAATTCTTCAGGGGACTGGAGACAAATGTGTAAGGAATATTTTGAATAACTTACTTGACTGTAAACTGCTTTTATGGAGCAGTTAAATACATGCTCTGCTTTTGGTTGAAATGTAGTGATATTTTTTGGTTTTTTGTGTGTTTTGTTTTGCTTTCTTTTTTCAAGAAAGGTTTTTAAAGCCAGTCAGTTTTCTCAAATACTAAGGAGGTATTTAGGTTCTGAATAGCATCTTAGCATAAATTATAAACTCAACTACTAACATTCTTTTTAACTTCATATAAGATATGGATGGTGATATATCTTTGTGGCATGTAAACTTCCTATCTATGTATTTGGCTGTGTGAAATGTCTGATAATGCTCCATCTCTGGCAGTATTCAAGGCCAGGTTGGACAGAGCCTTGGGTGACATGGTCTGGTGCAAGGTGTCCCTGATCATGGCGGGGGGGTGGAACTTGATGATCTTAAGGTCTTTTCCAACCCAAACCATTCTATGATTCTGTGTTAATAACAAATTGTCAGTGCTCAGCTCAGTTTTATCACTTATCTATTAGTCTGTGGTTTGATCTCAAATGCAGCTTTTTAAGACTGCAGCAAGGAAAGATGAAACTACAAAGAGTAAAAAATTTTGTTGCTGTGCATATAGAAGCTGCTCTCCATAATCCAAAGGAATTGGATTAACACAACAACTTATTTGTTCAAGGGAGCACTGAAGTCCTGCCAATAAAAGTAATGCTGAAATAGCTCCATAGTCTTCCATAGTTTCATTTATATTGCCACATGCAAAGTGTTTAGTATCTTACTAGGATCAAGGTATTGAATGCAACTTAGTCATGAAGATAAAGGAGGGTTGTTTTTTATCTAGCATGAAATCTGAAAATTGAGTTCATAACTTCTGTAATGTCTGTGCTGCTTCCTGAAGATAGTCACAAGACTAGATTTCTCTGTACAGAGATACAAAAAATGGATTCCTGAAGCCAGTACCACAGCTTGTAAAGCTTGGTCTTTACCTCTAGGTATTTATCTTGAGCCAGGGATCCTGAATTTCTTTTTTGAGGACTTTGTATTTCACAAGCCATAGGCAGAACAAAAACTACATTGCTGTTGCTACTAGCTTTGATCATATCCAGTAGTTCATTCCCTAGTTTGATATTAATTAGCAGAAAAGGGTTATTGTTGATTTTTCAGATTGCAGCAAAGTCTCTATTGTCTTTGTAGCATAAAAACAAACAGAATGGTTTGATTACTTGTTATAATTACTTTGGCAGCAGTTCTCATTTAGGAAACTTCTGCCACTGTACAGTTTCCTGGTATCCCCTCTTTTCATTACCACAGAAGAGACTGCTGCTTCAACTTTTCCTATACATCCTACAGAGTTACTGTCCCTTGTTATTTAGCTAGCTGTTTAGGTAGCTTCTCCCTAAACCAAGGATGTGAAATATTTGATTTCAGACATCAGCTGGGGAGACGCATCTTAAACCAAAATCATACCTGTAGCCTTACTAGATGGTATCTAGCATCCTTCCAGTTATGGAACTGCTTTTTATTCAATTTGTTATAATCAACCTTGGTTAGAAATGGGCACACTTGATATGCATTGCAATGAAAAGTTGAATGAAACAGTATTGTAAATTTACTTCTTTTTTTAAGGTTGCAGTTGGTGCAAGATTTAACTGGATGAACATCATAGTTAAAAAAAAATGGTGCTATCGTGTACCAGTGCAGTTGTACACCTGTTTGGTATTCTTGAATGAAAGTAGCAATGCTTCTTTCTTTAATAAGACGCAAAAATAACTCTTTGAAATTACTATTGAAAATACTTTATGCCTTTGACAAAATTCTGACTAAACTGCAAAGCTCTTAATGACTGACAGATTGTGGAGAGTAGTTTTGAAACACTTAAGAATGAGTCTGTGGCTGAGAAGTGCTGGCAAGTTGCAGACAGTGTGGGTATCAAGAGCAGTATTGAAGGGGAAATGCAGATGTCAGACAATAGTTTTTAAAGTATATGTATAGCCTGAGTCTGTGTAAAATGCAGGTAGCTGATGGCAGCAGTTCAGTTAAGTGTAGCTGTAAACTGAGGAACAGCTGTAATGGGATGAAGAATTTATAGTGTAGCTTTGTAGAGTAATTGCAAGCTTGACACAGAAGAATGTCTCCTGAGGCGCTTCTGGAGGTTCAAGTGAAATAATTCACAGTGAATTTAGCTATAGCTGAAAACATACTAATTTCTTTTTGTTTTGTTTCAGTAGTAGTATTAACCTGATTGCCTTGTTTACCCACTCTCACCACCTGAAAAATGAAGTTCAACTGAAATGCTTAAAGTAAACCTCTGTGACAGCTGATAGGAATGATTATACAAGTTTACCAAACAGCTGCTGGGTTTGAACCAAAAGTTAACGTTGGGGACAAAGAAATAGTTTTAGTGTTTTTGGAAGGAGAAAGTATAGACCAAGATTGCCTTTGTTATGTGCTTTGCTTAACTGTCTTTTGTCACAGAACTGATATGTATCATGGGGGGCTGATAAGGGCAGCAAAACCTCAGCATAAAACCAAGAGATGAGATTCTCTGGGTAGAGACTCTGTGTTTGGCCTGCTTTGGCACAAGGGCTGCTTGAATGGCTCAGGGAGCTGACATTGAGTGAAGCCTGCAGTCCACTCCTCTGCATCTTGCTCCATCCTGTACTGGCATTTATTATGGTAACAGGAGGTAAGAAAACATTATGTCTTCGCAACAGCTCTCAGTTGTGAGAGGCAGAGGCAAGCAAGAGGGAAGCTTGATTCTTGCAGTATCCTTAGCTCTGCGTTCTGCTGGTGTAAACTGGGCAGATTTCTGGGAAGCTGTCAAAGGTCAGAAATACGGACAGAAAGGAGCCAGGAGCCCGGTGTGACAGCAGCAGGACTGCAGTCACTGTGCAGTGAGGCTGGGCATTGAGGTTCCTAAACTGTGGGAGGAAGGATGGAAGTGGAAGCTAGTACTGTTGCTGCAGCAAAAATGAAATTGAACTGGAAAACCCTGTCAGTGCTGCTGAGAAGCCTTGAATTTGCACTGCTCTGTCCCTAAACTTTCAAATTAATTAAATGGTTAATAATCTTGTTCACTCACATGACTGGTAACTTTAAACAGAATAGACAGATCTTGGAAAAACTGAATACCAGCTATGTTTAAGTGTCTGTGCAGTTTGTTTTTGAAAATACATTCATAATAAGTGATATCAAACGTCTCCTCTTATAGCTTTGCTTTTCATTAAAATAAGTTTCCTTTTAATTCTTTGGCTTATCGAGATGCTAGACATAGGATAAAATGTTGAAGGAAACTTGAAAAGCTTTAGTGTTTCAACAATGTGTACAAAACTTAAAGCTAAGGTAATTTGAGAAATGTGGTGCTTGACCTGTGATACTGCTGTAGCTTGCTGTTGGAATCAAATGAACTAGCCAAACCAGTAAATCCACCGTGTAGAAAACAGTAGTCTGAAAAACTCCTTCAACAAATAAATCAAATATGTTAACTAGCATGGAAGTCTTTCCTTTCTTGAAAAAAGTCAATGCAGAAAAACTAGTTTAATAATGGAATAAAGGTGGTTTTGTCATGAGAATAACAACATTTACCACTAGAAATTTTCACTTGTCATTTACTTATATTTCTGGAGGTACTAAATGTTCACCTTTAAAAAAGTTTTCTACTTGTTCTGTAGTACAACCATTTGAAGAGAATTAGTATTTGTTATGCCTGACATACTACTTGGAAGTCAACCTTAAGGCTGCCCTGACAAGGAATTCTGAAATGATGCATCCACTGTAACTTTCAATGCCTGTAGTGCCATAGAAGGTTATTTCTTAAATTCAGCAATACAGTGTACCTCAAACGAACTGATTAGCTAATTACACTATATTCCAAAGGCATCCTTGGGTTAGAGGTACTGAAAAGTCAAGTAATTGCAAAGTAAGGTGCTGTGTGTTCCAGGATAAAATGAATTTTCCTTGAAAATTTTATTTCTGCGGAATAATTTTCTCATTGTCCCATGGAGTCTGATGCAAACAGTTGCATTGTATCAGTCTGTTAAAATTTTGAAAAGTAGATTAGGAATCTCTCTTCAGTGCAGGTCTAGTCACTTTTTTTTTTTCTTATAGTTAAGTATACCTTTATTTTGAAAATTTCAGAAATATCTATCATTTTAATTAGACATTGATGGGCACTGAAACAGATCTGATTTAACAGAATGAGAGGGAAGCATCAGCAGTAGTTAATGGATGGAAGGGCTGAGTACAGTGGATCCACATGGGCCCACTGTGCCATTGCGGAGTCTCAGGATGGTACTGTGATGTCCCTGTGACTAGTGTGCATTCAGGTGACCATGTTTGCCCCTGTGATAGCCCAACACTGATAATTGACTTGGAAAGGGAGCCATTTCTAAGCTGCGAGAAGCTACATTTGCTGTAGTTACGGACTGGCTAGGACCACATTGTTGCTCAAGGGGTAAAGTGGAGTTAATTAAACTTTTTAGAAGTCTTTTATAAGTCTTATATAAACATGTTTGTCTTATGCTGAAGCCAATAGAGACATTTCTGGAAAACATTACATTTCAGATTTCATTCTGAAACTCAAGACTTGAAGTTTCTGGGAGTTTATAGATGTTATTAAATATCTCTATAAGGTGTATATATAGTGAGGTACACAGTCTGGTTGCCATCAATGTTTTCTCATATGAAAAACTTGCAAATCAGAGAAGTAGTGGGGGCATAAAGTTAAAGGTAAGCAAACAAACCAACCCCACCTTTTTTTGAAGAGAAACCTGATAGCCTTATTTTGTGGATGAGGTTGGTGGGGTGAATTTTTGTGTTGCTTTGTTTTGTTCAGAATTTACATCTATTGACAAGTGGCAGAATTACATTTTCAGCGCATGAGTTCCAAACATGAGCATTTCTGAATTAGAGATGCTAATCGTGGCAAAGACTTGGTGTATTTGCTAGTTTTTGCTGCTCGAGGTGGTAGTGTGCCTGACCTACTTGGGTAGAAAATTCCAGGTTTGGTTCTCAGCCTTTTTCTGGGTACTTGGCGGACTCTAAAACTAAACACTTTATGAAAATTTGCTTCACATTGACTCCTTTGGAAAATTCAACAGTAGTAACCTTTGGAGCCTCAAAAAGTTTCCCCGAAAGTGTTGGCTTCAGTTGAAATTACTTCAGTTCCTTTAGGTGGTTGTGCTCTTTTGCATTGCAGTTTTGACACCTAAAAGGTAAATGCTATTATGATTTGTAGCTTAGTGAGAAAGTAAGCAGAAGCTTTGCTTTTAGCCTTTTTTTTTTTTTGCTTATAAAGGGAGAACTTAAGTATATAATTTTCAGTTCACTGGGAAAAGTCATATTTCATGGTACTAAACACTTCTAGAGGTTAAATTAAGTATCTTTTAATGAGGAAATAGGCATGATGCTCTTGATACCAATTTTGATGTGGGTATATATGTTGTTAGACATCTCTGATATGGTGTGGATTTCTTATGCAAGTTACTTACTAACTTTCATTGTGAAAGCAGTTGCATTCAAAGCAGGTTTGTTTCTATAGCAGCCGAAAATTCACTTGAAGACAAGAAATACCAAAGTAGCTGCCTAGTACATTGGTTCTACTAATTAACTGGAGTGCATTGTATTAAGTGATTGAGTGTCTGTGTGGATGATTAATTACACTTTTAACTCATAGTCAGATCTTATTGCAATAAACAAGAAACTTCTGCAGGTTTGTCTGAGAATCTTTGCTGGCAAAGTTCAGGAAATACCTAGTATTTTTACATTGTGACAATTACACTGCTGGTTTGGTCAGGTACATTGCAGAACACAGCATAAAACAGATTGTCAGCATCTGCAGTACTATTGCAGTTTTTCTTCATATAAATACGTGGGGCTTTGGCAGGATGTCCAGTGATGTCTGTTATGTATTCCGTATAGGTTACCTCGTAGCATCATCCTACTGGTGGGTGAGGTTTCTGTAGTTTCCAAGGGTCTTTAATGGCTGAGTGTTCACAATGATGCTGCTTTAGTTAGGTTTCCTTTTTAAATCTAGTGCTAGACCACTTCTAGATTTATCTGTACATCCTGATTGAAAATATTAACTCTATAAATCTGGGCTTTATTTCACCCCTATGTTTTTATTTATACTCTTTTTAAAATGGAAGAGATGACAGGACTTTAAGGAGCAAGGAATTGTGCAGGTGTTCTGCATATGGCGCACAAGAAGGCAAGATTCAATGAATTACTCTGTGTAAAATTTTTTTTTTTTTTTTTGTCAACTATTCAATTTCAGCTGTTATCAGTTGAAAATTCTTACAAAGCTTTAGGATTTATAATAATGTGAATGATTTTTCTGACCAATCTTTATTATAAAATTAATTTGTATAACTTCTCATGTAGGAGGATATTTCCTGAGGAATCCTGGGCTGGTCAAGAGAGACAAGACTATAGTATACATCCATGTGTGCGTGCAAACATTAAAAAAAGTGCGTATGCATGTGTTTTTTGTGTGTAGCTTCTGTGGAGCTCCTGTCTGTTAGTGTCTGCTAATACATAATGATGATTTTGGACTGGCAATGTCTGCATTTCTGGGTGCTTGCAGCTATTACTGATATTACTTGCATGACTTCATTAACCTCACTGTGAATAGGGCTTCTTAAATGCCTGCAGGTGTACTGATCTGAATTGCTATTTTGCAGTTCCTGAATATTTTACTGCATGATAGCTCCTAAGCCTTAGTGTACCTCCTGCAGCCACAACTCCTACACTTACAATGTCAGCTATGCTTCTGGTCTCTTGGCACAAACAGCTGTACTTCTTATCTTGGATGTTTTGTGAGCTGCTATGATGACATTAAGATGGCATTCTCTTCCATGAGCACCTGACTTGAATGAGATATTATTTCTGTAATTTAGTATTAAAACTTGAAGTTGTAATTAGCCATGCCTCGCACTGTCTATGTGAGCATGTGTTGAAGCACTAGAGCTATTGCTTGAAGGCTTTCCTTTGCTTCTATTATGAAAGTAGTGTGAAAAGCTGTAAGACTTCTAGGTTTAGCCTATGGATAATCAGAGGAGAGCATCTTGTTTGTTCGCAGACTTTCCAGCAGCTCTGTAATGGATCTCCTGTGGCTGATGCATGTGACTATGCTGCTCGTAAATTGACCATGCTTGAGTGCACTGATGGTAAAATAAATGAGTGGATTATTTTTCACAATAGGCTGTTATGACTGACAGTGATTAAATAATGAGAGATTGCAGAACACATTCTTTGGGTGGCTACAAAGAGAACTGTCTGCTCAAAGCAGCAAAGACAGTACATTGCGTTTCTGTGTTCTTATTCTGACAGAGTAAAGTGGTGCATAAAGGAGATGCTGAGCACTGTGACAGCAGTGTGTCGACAAAATTCTAGTTTGGGTTTTGGTGAGTGTTAGGATGTTTGAATTATTAGCTGTTAAAGACTTAGAATAGGTTCCCTGGGTCATCAAGAACAAAGTAAACCACCTGTTCCAAGACCTTTGCAAGTGCCATTGAAGGGTTGCTTTGGTTTGTTTATCTTGCTACGTTTTAGGGAAGGTGGCCCCAAAATCTCATTCACTTGTATGAAAACCCACTTTATTTAGTGACTAATTTTATCACTTTTATTCAGAAGTAATGTGGTAAAGAATATTCTGTAAGTCAAACATATTTAGAGACCTTAGAGTTAACATTAATCATCTTAATTTTCTTGAGCTGTTTTGGTATTTTGTCTTCTTTGCGCAAATACCATTTTGTTTTATTTTGGGCACTACAATATATGATCTGCTAAGTAATGCTAGTTGTTGTGGTCACTAGTGGAAAAATACCATGACAGCTAGTATTCATCCTTGATGAACCTTTATGTGTTTTTGTATTTTCTTTTCCCATGAAACTTGCAGAAGCAGGGCAAATGGAGTTCTGCACAAAGTGGGAAAATATTGTAGTCTGTTAGTAGAGAGGATTACATGAGCTGTGGAATAGATATCTAAGTTGGTTGATGTGGTATGCCTAGAGTAATATTATTGTCACAGATGTGACTGAATTTGTCTTAGTAAGCATTTGTAAATAATTTTCTCCTGCTGCCATGTCTATTTATTTATTAATTTATTTTGTTTTTTAACGTAGACAGTGGGAAGAAACAGAGCGGAGCTTGCATGCATTTCTATGTAAAAATGTTGGAAGTATAGAATACAGCCTGAAAAGCACTCTTTTCATGGGGAATTACTTTTCCAGTGTATTTCCTGTCATAGTGACTTAGCATGTGTTATGTACAACTCTCTTTCTAACTTGCTTGCTATTCTGTAGATGCTGTAGAAGTGTCAGGCTTGAAGTCTTCAGTGAACTTTGTATATTGCTTTTTTCATGTTCTGGATCTTAAGCAGACTGATAAAGATGTCCTTCCTAAAATGACTTTTCCAGTTTGTGGGTATAAATTCAGTTCAGACTTAACCAAATGATGTGGGTCAGAGCATGAGTGGTGGTTGTTGCTTGGAGTGAGCCTGCTAGGCCTGGCACAGCACTCCACAGGCTGCCTTGTTGTGTGCGTCAGTCTGCATCCCCTCCTGAGACTTCACCTTTCAGTTTCTGCAGCAGAAATGAAGCAAGAGGAGGACTGTGCTGTCCAGCACCTTGCCTTTCTCCCTTTTCACTTTTGTGAGCCATAGCATGTGTGCCATTTGGCGAAGTGCTGGAGCCAAGCTCTGCTGTGTGGAGAGGGGCCGCCAGCCTTGTGGAGGGTTGTGCTGGAGTCAGTACCTCAAGGTACTGAGGTTACATGAATGGAAGAAGGGAGTGCAGTAAGGAGAAAGAAACACTCAACCAACTTTTTTGCCTGGAATGTGTAATAATATTGACAGCTCTGATGGTTATATTTTGATATAACTGTTGGGAAATGCTAAATTTGTGTTGCATATTGCTAGTAAGGACTAATCTGTGTGATTTTCTGCACTGCACAGACCACTAGAACTGCTATAGGAACATATGTGTTCTAGAGCAACGTGATTTTAAAAAGGAAAATCTTAAATAAGACATTCATGGCTTTAACTTATTTTCAGCAGTAGCTTTTTTTTTTTTTTAATATGAGTAAGATCAGCAAAAAAGCATGTCAACTATTCATGCTGTTCACTAGATACCAATACAAATACAAGTTCATGTGCTGATGTATGTGTTCAGAATAGCACTGTAAATTGTGATATAGCATATTCTGTTTTAAGCTGTATGTGGTTTTGTTTGGGAACCAAATGCTGCCTGCTAAGTATGATGTGAATATTCATATATGATTATGATATGATTCATATGATATTCAGAATGGGGATAGCTCAAAATTCTGTTGGATACATCTGTACTAATAAACTAACCTATGTCAAGCTTCTGCAAAACCTCGTAGAATCCATAATGCATCTTCTTTCCCTTCACAATAGGGTGACAGACTGTTAGTACAGTGCCAGAGATGTAAAGAACCACTGGAATTACCTGATAATTGTGCTAGACACTAGGGAGTAGGAGTGGAGGAAAGACCCTGATGGTTTGTAAACTGTAAGTGACCGTGTATTAAAATCCTGTTGGCACTTTCAGTGTAGATAGTTTTTAAAAGCATGCTGGAAAGCAGAGAGGAGAAACTTCATTTTAAAGCTCTTGCATAATAGTTTTTATTTTTGACCTGTTGAGTTTATCAAAGCTAGTTTACTGAAGAGATTGGAGTGAGATGATTTAATATGGAAGTACATTAACACGGGAAGAAACATTGAGAACCTAGGGGCTGCCTATTTCCAGAAAGGGAATGTTGTTTTCAGAGTCCGGGTAGAAGCTGAGCCTGACACAAATTAAAAGCTGTTCGATACTTCTTAGCAATCGTGATTAATTCTGAAATGAGCTTCGAGGATAGAAATGCATTCTCTACATACCAGATCTCAAATCAAACTGGGTATCTTTGCAAAATTTGCATCTCAATAATGCAGTTACAGTTTTCTGTGCCATGATTTGAAAATGGATTTCAACTTCATTCTAAGTAGTATGATGTATTAATCACAAACAAAGAATAATTATTTTCATTTAACATCGTAAAGTGAAGTTAATAAAAGTAAGTATATATCAAAGTAAAAAATATCTTGAATGTGTGGGTAGTTGATTGTCACAAGAGCAGTACTAAATGTAACATTAACATTGCATTCTACTGAAATAAATGAATTTTTAACAACTACTGAACAAAAATAAATGAAAGTTTCTTGAGAAAGATCATGAAAACATTTACGTGCAAGCATATGTACACAGTTTGATAGAGCATTGCTGTCAGCCAATTGAAATCAGGGGATCTATCCTTTATTCCTGAAGATTAGACTGAATACTGTAGAAGGACTTCACAGATTTCTCAAATGACAACATTGAACATTTCTAGAAAGTGGTTTTAGAGTCTTATGGTCACTTCATTAACGAATTTGGAAATTTTTAACTTTTAAAAACTAGCCTTCAGAACTGTTTGGGTGCCTGTGACTAAAGCAACCTAAAAGAATTTTAAGAACACAGCAATATTAACAGAGCCATTTCTTAACCAAATTATTTTTTTTCTAAACAGCATTTATAAATATTAGCTTTTTTCCATCAGGTTACTTTTAAATATTAAGGGCTTTTCTTGGATCACTCTTAGCAAAGTGCTCAGAAGAAAAACTTGCTTCAGCTCCACTTCTTAAAATTTATTTGCATTCCTCTTCTTCTTGCTGTGTTTCCTGAAGGGATTAAACACTAAGTAGAAGAAATATTGCACAACTTCCAAAAAACTTCAGTATTCTTTCTTTTTCCACAGCCCCATAATGCTAAGAATTACTGAAAGGACAAATGGCATCTCTCCCTCTTACAGTTTTTCTTCTGATAATTGATTTTTGTTCCTGTTGGGTTTATTTTCATTTACTGAAGGATATACTAAGGATTAGTTAGAGCCAGTTCTTAAGATAGTGGCATGGTCAAAACTGAGAAGAAAAAGATGGTATTTCTGCCACCTCTCCATTACTTCTGCAAACACTAAAACCTACTCGGAGTAATGCAGAGTATATACTTTTCCTGAAACTTGTATATACACTGAAATGGAAAATTTACTCCTTAAATAAACACAGTGCTTGACTAGAACAGAGATAAGGAATATTATTTGTCTGCTGGGCATGGGCAGATTGCAGCTCTCCAAGTACCTTAGCTTGTAGACAGATTAACGTGGCCTTGTGCAGCACAGCATGCTGCTTAAACCTTGGCTCAGATTGAGCAGTCATAAAATGGATTGGTGATTTAGGCTATTCATCCCAGCCATGACAGTTTAAAGGAGGTCACTGACAACGTCAACAGAGCATGCAATCCTTTTCTTCTAGATAGGCTTTGCCTTGGGTTTTTTGTCAGGCAGATTCTTTCTAAAGTATTTAGGCCTTCCACTTTCATCTCTATTAATCAGGGTTGTTCTGGAAGAGATTCCCTGTGAAAGTTCTAGTGTTGCTTTTTGATGCCTATGATCTCTTCAGTTAGAGAATGCAGAGGTCTTCATAGGCTGTGGATCAAGAACATAATCAGTCTGTGTTTTTCAGAACAAGATATTTTGGGAGATAAGAGCAGAAAAATCTGGTGATTTATACAATTCTCAGATTTTATTATCTCTTTGGTTTAAGAGGATTTCTGTCACTTCCACAATTATTTGGGATGTTGGAAACACTAACTGGAACATATGGTGTGATCTACAGAAAAGAAAGAACTGAATTGCCTTTGTTTCAGCCTCTCAGCACATCTTTCTGATATATTGGCTATACTGGTTTTCAGTTGCTTCCAGCAGAAATAAATCCCTAATATAATTGTCTTTTAAAAAATTAACTGCAGAAATGCATTCTCTATTTCTGAAGCTGTTTCATATTATATATTTTGCCTGTGGCATAATTTGATTAGTTGAACAGCTTTTAAGTACTATGTTTGCTTTTTTTTTTTTTTTTTTGTTTTGATCAGTTGGTGTATAAAAGCATTCACATAATTTCACAAACAGATTATTTTGCTTGTATTCCTATGGATATGATTGAAAGAAAATTCTAGCTTGGGTATTGAATGGCTTATGTTGTTTTTGTTCAAGTGAGATCCTGAACTGTCTTTATGTATAAAGTCAGGCTTTTGACAAATTTTGGCACCTTGGCTTTCTGGCAATGGTTGTGGAATTGAGTGGAAGGTATAGGACTTAATCAATAATCAGGAAGGTTCTAAAAAAAGGCAAATAAGATTAAGCAAAGGTGCAAGAGGGAAGGGAGAAGAAAAGAGAATGAAAGAGAGGTTTGTTTATACATTAAACTAAAGAGTGTGTATTGCAGATGGTGAAGCACACACATCACAGCTTAAAACAGCCTTGTTACAATATCCTGGGAATTTTAGGGAAGCTATGTCCCATTATGAGAACATTATACTCCAACGTAATTCTTTTTTCACCATTTCCATCTAAATTTCTTTTTATTGTGTGGCTATATGTATATTTAAAAGGCTTATCTGTGCATCTGAGCATGGAGTAACACTAGCTAGTAATGTATTTTCAGAATAAGAATTATTGATGTGACTTCTCAGCTTTTTGGAAGTGTTTTGATAGCATATTGACATTTTATGTGAAATATGGTGTAATATCTTGGTTCGTATAACCTTATGGGAAGAAAAATTATTTTGTCTTTTCAACAATTTGAAACTCTTCTTTGGAAGTCACCCTGAGCATGCTGTATTACTTATCTGTATATCTTAAAAGCAATGCCTTCAGTTTCACTGCTTTCCCTTTTCCAGTAAGTTTGCTATAATCTTTACAACTTTTATTTCAAGTGTTGCAGTGTATTTTGTACATGTACTGTCTAAAATCCATTCTCCTTTGTTAAAGAAGACAATGAAACATTGTTTTAATTGGTATAAGGAATGCATGAGAAATGCTGCAACTTTTCTTTGTGGAAAAAAGACGGCATATTAATTTTGCTTCAAGTATTGAGAGGTTTCTGTGTAAATGTGCTCATGGAGATTAATGGAGTTGCAGGGAGTCATTTGATGGCAGTGTGACCTCATAAGAGGAGTCTGCCAACTTAAAATTCTTCACCTGATGCGGCTGAGAATTTGGTTGGTTTGTGCATAACTGGTGATTTCTAATTCAGTTAAATTGGAGTTATAGTTAGTGGTGCCTGTCTCCTCCAAACTTGAATTTGACCTCAGAATTTTAGTGATATCATACAAGCATTAATTAGCTTGGATTGTTCAACAGGAAAATGTTGCATCACTTGACGAGCAAACTTTTAGCTTCTTTGATAGTTATTTCAATGGAAATTGAGCTGGGAATACTTGTGTTCAGGGTTATAGTTTTAAAGCAAAAAAGTTCATTTTGTAGGTTTTGTAACTCCCATATAACCCAGTACTGACACTACATAGTGTAATACAATTTTTGTGCGTGTCTAGAGGATCTAATAATGAAAACAGATGAAAAACACTTATCACAACTTTCTCTTTTCTGTATTGCTATTGAAGTATTGCTATTGTCTAAGCAATATTAAACTCCTTCTGTGATCCATCACCCTTTTGTTTTTGGAGAGAAGTGACCTCTAGGTTTTGAGTGAAAATAAATGAAGAACTATGATGTTGTCTTCTTATGTGGAATATCTTAGAAGTATTTGATGTCATGAGAGGAGGTCTTGAGACCTGTTTGTGTTTTGGTTCTGCTACTGTCCCAGTGAAAGTGTCTTGTATGTCACTTTGTTTTCATAGTGCCCCGAGTTTCTTTATTTGTAAAATTACTTTTTGCTAAAATCAGAAATACTTTTATAGATATAGAGAGAGACAATTTTATACCTACCACAAAGCACTCTAGCTCACATCTTCAGATAGTTATTTTAGACAGGTGGTTGATCTATGAGCTCCCCAACAAAAGTAAATGGGATATAATTCATGATGTGTTTTAAAACCAGAAAAAGGCTTACTATGTAGGAACTGGTGAGCCAAAGATATAGTTCAATTGTTGAATCATTATGCCTCAAATATTCCTATTGAATGTAACCAAAACACTTACAAACGTGTGGATATGCCTGAAAAATGAAGTGAACTAATGAGAATCCTGTCATTCAGGGATTTGGGTATACGTTAACCAAGTTTTTCTGGGAAGTACAACTTTTTGCTTAATCCAGGCAATCCAAAGCATACAGATCCAAAGCAGCAGATCTGCTTGAAAATAAATACATAAATAATTAGAAGTGCAAAGGAAGGAGCATTCTATTTATATATGACAACAGGAGAACAGGTCTTGAAACTTGTCATGAAATTAATGTTCAAAAATGAAGAGGCTACTAGAAAAGGGTTGAAAGTATTGCCCTTTGTGAGGCATTTGATTACATAGAAAAGAGATTTTTAGGCTCTTAAAATAAATTCTTCTGTGGAAACAGTATGGCACAAAGGCAGCAGATTTAAGGGTTTTGCTTTTCCCAGTCCTGTAGGTGGGTATTTGCCCTTTCTTGCACAAATTCTTCTGTGGTTAAATGACTTTGCTGGGTAGGATTTTATATGTGAGGGTGAAATGGCAGTTGCTGGATCTCCTCCAGGAAAGCACTTGAGGGACACCAGTGCTTGGAGACTTTGTGGTCTGTCCGGTGCCCTCTGCAATATAACTTAGCCCATAGTGGGATTCTGGTGTCTTCCCACCCCGCTCCCCTTTTGGGCCTCACTGCAGTTTTTTGGCTATTACACAGATTGTGACCTTTTTTTTCCTGTTTTGTCTTCAGTGTCTGTTTCCTGTTTTCTCCTTCCCTCCCCCATCCCATATTTTACTTCTGACTTTCTCTCCACTGGTGTCTTTACTTTCTTTAGCTTGTTTGTTAGTTTCTTTTTCCCAGTTTTTTTTTTGTTCATAATAAAATGCAGAGAGAATTGAGAGCTATAACATCGTCCTTTTTGCTGTGTTTCTGTATTGACATTTGTTACTGAATTTATTGAACATTAACTCGTATGCTGTTCCTTCTGTTTCCCAAAACTCAAAATGTATTATATGGATGTCTTTTGCCCATCTTAACACAGATTCACAGATGTACACATTTTCCAAGAGCTAGAATTTTTCAGTCTTGCTTGTAGAAGCTCATATGTTTAGGCAGGCGTCTTAGACTAGCACATCCCAGACTTCGTCTGGATGAGAGCTTCAGTTGATCTCTGACATCTCACTTTGGGAACTGTTGTTCGAGTGATCTTGATTTCTGAGAGAATCATGCAATTTTAAACAAAAGTCTGAGCCATGTGTTCTTTTAGTTAGTTTATACTTCCCACTGCTTCCACGCAAGAATATGTTCTTTCAAAAAAATTTGTTCACCAGTGTACTGTGGTCAAGAAAAAATTTAAATGAATTACCAGTTTTCCCTTTCTTGTTGCTATATATTCTGAAGTACTTCAGAGTTAAGGAAAAATCAGATATTTGGGATGGAGGAAATGCACGACTGTGAGCTCTATCATGGTGTTGGATCTAAGATTAAATGTGAGAGAAGCGTACCCACAGAGAACAGTGTGGTAAATATGCTTTCAAACATTTGGTCAGTCTGTCCTAAACTGATGAGCCCAAAATAAGGCAAATAAACCCCCATACCAATGCAAATGGGGAGTTTCGTTCAAAGAAGTCTTTTCGACATGGTGTTCATAATGCTGTGTTGTGTGGTTTGTGTAATAAAACTGGTAGATGATGAATTGGTGTCACCTTGTATTTGTGTTTGCCTTGGACTGTTTCAAAGCTTTGAAATTTCTCTGGATATATAGAACGAGAACTGAAAATATAGCCCAAGAAGGCAGAATAAAGCCTCTACTTAAACTGGCCTGAAAGCTTACTGTTATAACACAGCATCCCCATTTGTATGTGGTCATTGAAAGGCTTGTCTGCAGTGGGTGAGGCTGCTTCAGTAAACTGCAGTTTTGATGTATATTTACATGGGAATGTCATTGCAGTTGTGGTTTGGCAAGTCACCATCTTTTTCTCTTTGTCTACAGGCCAGCTCTAAATATGCCTCCTCACCTTGTTCTTGGTGTTCACAAATGAATTATTCTTTTAAGTCTCTCTTATCTGTTGTCTTTCCCTAACTCTCCAAAGAAAACTTTATTTAAATAGTTACTCCCTTGGGACTTTCATGCATATCCTGTTATCTGTTTTATATTACAGTCTTTCATGCTGGGAATGTCCTTCCAAAAAGCACAAAGCAGCTAAAGCACTTAGATGACTAACAAACATTAAGTGCTGAAGTCCAGGCATAAAACCAGCATTATTAGCATAAAATTATTTTGCTTTTTTTCCCCCACTTCGTATTATTAGACTTGTTTCTGACCTCTAGGGAATCATTCCACTTTGTCTAGCCTGAAGATGTTGCCATGGCCTAAATGTTGTTTGTGGTGAAACCATTGCCATGAAAGTGGGAAGCTTTTAGAAAGCTGCTGATATTTTCATTCTTCTAATCAAATACCAGCATTCAGAAGAGCCTATGGGAGTGGTGAACTTTTGACTGCCAATTTTATTTGCTCAGCTAAGAGGCATCTTCCCTTCACTGCTTTTTGTTGCTTGGAATTGGCAATGTTATGCTCCCATAGGAACAGCAGATGCATACTTTCCTGAAGAGCAGTATTATCTGTAGTTTCAATACTTCATTATATCTTCCAGTAAATACAAATATGTAGGGAGATGTTTGCAGTGTTTTGCTTTACATAAATCACTTTATGTGCATTATAATTATTGGGGAGGGATGGGGGGGACATGACACTGGGCAAATTGGTTCTTCTGTTTCAGTGGAATAGTTCTGTTCCAGTACCACATAGCACATGAAAGACTTGGCTAGCTCATGCTAGCTGCAAAAATAAAAATGAAAATGCCAACACAAGACATCTCAGATGGCTAACCTCTGAGGTTTGGGGAATGTAGGATGACTGGTAGGGAATATGAAATACCATTTATTCTTTGTATCAGCAGTTGTAAATTACCATGCTTTTAACTATTCTTTTTTCATTTATTTTGTATAAAAGATGCTATATTGTTAGCAGCCTGGGTTTGCTTACTTGCATGTTTGTCATGATCTCTGCAAGTTCTTCAGCAGTTGATTCATGTACTGGTACTGACATACCCAGCAAAGAGACAGCTGCAAGTTAGCTGCAAAAATCCTGAAATACTTCACTGTATAGCTTGAAAATTTGCACTTGGAATTTGGATTAAGTTTGTTTAAGATCAATTGCCAGGGATGCCATTTAATCAAGTATTTGAAAATAGACTTTGTTATTGGTAGGATGTGGTGTCGTATCAATTTTTGTATTTCTGCTGGCATCCTAATTCAGGAAAACTGGCATTAAAAAAATAGTAGCATGAGAAGATCCTATATCTGACACCTGTATAAAGTAATCTATTATTTTAATGTCACTTTCATCCAAGTTTTTGTTTCCCTCAGTAATGTGCAAACATCAACCAGTATTGTTAAACTGGATTGCCAAAGGGAGCTGTTCTCTATAGTGCTTATCTTTGACAATAGCAAAGATGAAGTGCACTTTGAAGTTGAAATACAGAACTGGTGTTGCTGCCAAAAAAGGCACTTCTGTGTCTGTTTACACCCTGAAGCTTTGTAAACAATGTTTGTCTATTGAACTCTATTCTTGTACATGACAGAGCAAATTGTCTTGATGCATTTTTCAGTTGGTGTCTGGCCATTGTTCCTACATTGGATTAGCTGAAATAAAAAGCTAACAGGAATTCTGAATGTGATCTCAATAGTGTCTGCATCTGTATGACATTCAGCCATGGCATACTGGTGAAATAAAGCTAATGGTTATATCTGCTTATGGAAATTACTTACAAATGTGTTCTGGTCATAGGGGACTGTCAGTACTGTTGCCGGTGTTCTACCAAAAGCACAGATTAGTTGCTTCTCATTTCTCTTCCTGACTTTCAGTCCTGGTATTGTGATTATTTCCCTCTTTTGCATGCTGTTGTACATTTCCTAAACATGCGAGATGGTAATAATTTTCTATATGACTCCCACTGAAGAGGAAATGGATACTTGTCAAAACAATGATGTGTGCCTGGGATTCCAGCATCCAGAGATTTATTTCACTGGGGCCTCTCACTTTGCTGTTAAAAAAAAAATAAATAAAAAATTATCAGGTAATAGTACATGATTTTTCAACCTGAGTTGGAAAGTGCTTTGATTAACCATGTCATTATAAGTGCCTTGGAAGCATACTTTATGCAAGAGTAAACTTAATGTAAGAATGAAAAGAAACTGGTTTTAATCTTGCCAAGAGATTATAAACAGAAAGAATGAAAGTTTGAACTGAGAAATTTGCTGTGGCATCTAGAAATCAATTACCTCTAAATCAGAACAAGCTAAATAATTTACAGAACACAGATTCCTTTCCCCCTTCCCACTCCCCTTTAAAAAGAATTGGAAGAAATTACATGTTTGCCTGCACTTCAGTGGAATAGTGTCACTGTTATAGAAACAGTGACATTTGGTGAGGTGAGATGGGGTGGAAGAATACGAATGGAGTTTGGAGGGGCAGAATTGCTAAAAGCAGATGTTCAGTGCTGGTTTTCACCTCTAAAACTGTGATTATTGTGGGGGCTTAATGTGAACAGTGAAAACCCACTGTAAACTTTCAATGTTGATTTTAAAGATAGGGCAGAGATTTTTCTCAGACTGTTGTTCTTAGTTTGTTGGACAGATAACAGGAAAACAGAGCTGTCTCTTGACCCATGTTCATTTTCTGGCTGCTGGAATGAATTTGGAACTTAATCCCAGTTTTCCACTGAGCATGTCCTTTAGCAGTGTCAGGGCCTGGGTGGGGTCACTCACTCTTGTTCAATAGAGCCTTTTTCAAAAAGGCTGTCGGATTCTCATCAGCTTACAACATTTTTTTTCAGTGCTGGGGAACAGCACGAAACCAGTTTGATAAACAACGGATTGTGTATGTGCATGTGTACTCTGGCAGAGAAAGATTTCTTAACTTGAAGTTGCTGTTTGAGATTTTTTTCTTTTCTTTTTTTTTTTTTTTTTTTCCTATCAGAGTATTTGTAGATTGAAAATACAGAAGGAACAGATTACTGTTACCTCTGGATATGATTCAGCTAGCACTGAGAGAGCTGCAGGGTGTATAATTGCTTAAATGTAGTCTCGAAGTGTTGATGTGGGCATCACAACTTGGCTGCATATAAAACTTGAAAGGTATTTATGTTCTAGTTTTGTTGAAAGTTTTGGGGTTGTTTTTGTGGTTTATTTTTATGATGAACTTTTCATGTTGCCTGAGTGCTCTTACGCAGACGATGCAGTTTCTCAATGCATTTCATTTAGTATGGAACACAGCACTTTCTAATATTAATCTGTGTTTTTTTACATGTTTTTAGGCTGCTACCCCGTGTAGCAAAGCTGTTTAAAGAACTATTTAATTTTCTGTTTTTAAGGAATTCTCACTTGGTTTTGTCTCATAGTGTTATCATTGCTTTCTGGAGACTTGTATCTCTTCCACTGAATTTTCTTTTAAAACAAATCCTTTTAAGTTGTATACAGATTGTGGTAACTATGTTATTCACCAGACAAAATAAAGATAGCCTGCAGCAGGTGTTTTCTGAAAAGTTCAGAGCACTTGAGTAATAGGAAATAGATACATGGTGGTGTTCTGCTTTAGCAGGAAAAAGATTCTGAGAAATAGCCGTGTTCCTGGATTCTGCTTTGACTTCACAAAGAGTTGAGGTCACTTCCTTAGATTTGCTTTAATAAGAATTTGTCAGCATAATAGAATATTTTTACAATAAAGCTATCTAGATGCTGATACCCACTTGGCAATTTTAGAGAAAAAATAGCTTTGTCTCCTTTCATTTGCTGTCTATAGCCTTGATTTTAGTTTGTTTTGTTTTCACAGTGATCTTCAGAATTACTCTAGTACTTGTCTTATATTGCTATTTAAGAAGTATCTTTTAAGTTCACACCATCCTATGTGGGACTTGTCAGAGTTTTTCTGGAGAGTCCCTGCATATTCTATGTATTGCAAAGAACAACAAGACATCTGCAGTAATTTTCTAGCTCTACAAAAATTAGTTCTAGAGACTTAATGATATTTCATTGTTTATATAAGGATAAAAGTGTTTTCCTAGTCACTCAGGTAGGCTGCTGTATTTGGGAGGGAAATGTATGCTTGGAAACATCCAGCTGTGTAACGGTTGTCATGGATGTAAATGTGAGGGCTAACAAAATACCTATTGTTTTGAATAGTGACTTCACTGTCTAGGTAAAAGGATGATTATCAGTGTAGTTGCCATTACCTCTGGGGCTGCTAACCACTGTGAAGCACCTGGAATTCTCTGGAAACTGTATTTGGTAGACATAGGACCCTTAGGGGAGACACCATTTTGTGTCATTTCTGCTCTTGGAAATAAGCTTAGGTGCTATGTGAATATGTGTACATACTTAGGCACGCACATGTTCATGTACACATGTAACCAATTTTTTTTGGTCATGGAGTAGTAATTCACTGTTTGGCTCTGAAGTTATATTTATTACAATATGTTATATTAATACTCCTGTGAAAGCATTCACTTGTCATAATTCGGGAATTACACTTGAAATTGGAGTATTGGTGCTGCTAAAAGTTTGACCTTTGAAATGTGCTACTGATTTTTAGAACTATTATGGCACCATCTGCTGACCAGTGTACAGACTGGCAGTGGCAATTTGCTCACCTGGTTACCGCCTTGCAAATAAGCTTCCAGTTTAGGAGGCAGTTGGACCAGAATCATAAGCAGAAAGGGTGAGTTTTGGTTGTCTTATGTTTGGGAAAAATATTTTTATCAGGAAATACTATTACAGTGGCAACAGTTTGAATTATACCTTTAGTTCTCTAATTGGCTGGACTATTGCATCAGGCTTCTCCGTGAATTGTGAAGCTTCATAAGAAATAATTTTTGGGTGTCTTTGACGATATGTGGCATCGGATTGTTTGTGGTAGTCTCTTGGTCAGTGCATTACCTTCTAAGCCTCCAAAGAAGAGCTGTGATGGCATGAGAGCAGTTCAGGCCCCAGCTCCGGTGGTATTGTCACAGCGTGGGAAACGAATGGGCTCTGACAGGCTTCTGCCCTGTGGCTACTGCTGAGACTCGCAAAAAAGCTAAGTCTGCAGTCTTGTCTATTCAGTGCAGAGAAGGGCACATAGGGCACCTGATATTCTGTTTCTCAAGGGATGCATAGTTCTTGTGCCAAAATGAAACTCTAGAAAAAAAAACAATAATGCCAAACTCGTGATAAAGAAGATACATATTTTGGGAAGTTTGGGAAGACTATCTCTTACGCTCTTGGTCATTGCCCTTGTTCAGTAAATTCATCCATTGCTTGAAAGTTCATTCATAGACTACTGGGAGTGTAAAGAAATCCACAGGCTTAGCAAAGAGATGTGTTTTGTACATTTTCCCTCTCTCTTCCTAACTTTTTTTCCCCTGGAAAATCACTGAAGTTGCAAGCTTACAGGAAATGGAGCTCTTGAAAGAAATCACCTTCTGCTGTTGGCATCAAATAAAGGCTTTAAATGAACGTGGACAGACCTATTCATACAGGAGCTGTAACAAGTTTCCCTTACTTCTGCAGTATAATGCCAAGTTCTTCTTTTAACTATACCTTCGATTATGAAACCTGGACACTTGGAGGTGCAGAACTTTTCTTGTTTCATACTGAGCAAGTTTGTATCACCCACTGCTATCCTGTCTAAATGTAATCAGTTACCATGCGTAACCTGGTATCCTCAGTTCCTTTTATTGTTAGAACAGTACCATAGCAACATGTTTACAGGGTGATTTATTTTGCTTAGTCCTAAGGAATTCTCTGGAGATGCCTCCTATTTGACTGTATAAACAAAATATGATCTTAATTTTTAGAGTAGGGTATAATGACTTTTTATTAGTGTATAAATGCATTTGTGCATATTTTGGAAAGTAAAAGCAGCATGCAGGGAATGCAGTGATTTTTCTTTCCTGTAGCATCTTTTAGATTTGTTTATCATGTTTTCAAAAAGTTTTCAAGCTACTTTCTGAGAATAAATTGGTTCATTTTTAGAGATGCATGAGAAAAAAATCACCACCATCTCTCTTAATAATGAAATCTCCATTTGACTTTATTAAGTGGAGTGGATTGCTAATCTCTGATCAGCAGAAGTTTGGATTTTTCTCTTAGATTATAGCTCTCTATATATTGTTCATTTTGATAATTTTTTAGATTATTAAGATTGATACCTACCATTAGGAAAGAACAGCAGCAGTTCTGTGTATATGAAAGGGACAGCGAAATGGAATTTGATTGGTAGCAGCTTTAAAATTAGAATACTTATATGTGGCTTTAAATAGCAAATTCAGTGGAAACCTGCTTTTCAGAGGCCTGTTACATCTGAGGTAAGTAATACTTAAATATTAATACACTATCACAACAAGCTTTATTAATACTAGTGAAACTTGAAGGGTTTTATAAAAAGTGAAAGAAATGGCTACATAACTCATATTTAAGTCTGATGTGTATTCAGAAGCCTCTAATGTAGCAGTAAAGACACTAACTTTTCCTTCAATTTCCCTAATTAGCAAAAGTTTTGTTTTAGACAGTGAAGTTTAAAGTAAAAACCAAAGAAATACCCACAACTTGTAGTTACTTTTGGTCTCAAGACGTTTGCTTAATATGAGTTTGCCTGTTGATGGTTCAAAGCTCCCATGTCTAAGCTTCTTACTAAGGTATCTGTCAAGTTTATTTCCTTTGGCTTAGTATTGTTCATCCCTTTTGCCAGAAGGGCATATCACTTGTATGTTTAGGCATCTATTAACTTCCTAATAGCTTAGTCTAACTTTGTCTGACTACTTATGAATATGCTCTGGAAACCTGGAGGCAAAGTGTTGCTGGTGCCTTGTGATCTGAACTATTTTCCAGTTGGCTTGAAGTGCAGTTTAAAGTGTTGTGCAAGTTAAATGTGTCAAGCCTGAATTAGGTTACTCTCTCCTTGACTTTTTTGGACAGGAGTAAGGGCAGCAGCTTTTGCATTCTCAGCAGGAGTCCTGAACTAATAGCCTTCTGATTCTAATGGCAGCCATTGATGACAATCGATTATAATAGTGTCCAGTATTTTTGTTATGTGATTGTGACTACTAACCTGCTAACCTTCAGGCCATACAGACCATCAGTTTAAAACTTAATTGTCACTGGTGTTTATTTACAACCTTCTTAAAACAGCTAAACCACTTTAAACTGTGTTTGTTGGACCCTGGTATGCTTATTTTTGTTGGTTCACTTCAGTAAATTGGAAAAAATAATTGAGTTTTCAAAGTAATGCAGCAAAATCCAGTGCCACACAGCTAACAAAATTTGTTTATTCTAGTGATTTTTTTTTTTTTTTAAAGAAATACCAGTAATGTTAAGATTAAAGGGGAAGGAAACTATTGGTAGGTCTGTCTAGAGTAGTACTTCTGAGAATCTTTATGTGCAAAGCACTAAGTATTAGCTTATTGCTCTTACTTGAGTAGAGGATTTAAAAAGAAGTATTTCTTCAACCAAATAATTTTACTTTAGAAACTCTTGTAGACTATTACTACAAATTACTGCAAATAATTTAAGAGTCTGCAAAAGTAGTGATGCTACATAACAGAATTACTTTTATTGTTGCTTCTTTTAGTATTAGTTGTGACAATGACAACTGAAGTTGGCTCAGAGACTGAAGTAAAGAAAGATTCTGATCAGCTGGGACCAGACAAAGCCAAGGACAAGCCTGAAGAAGCATCAGAGACTCCAGAAAATCAAAAGTCCAAGGAAACATCCTCTGAAGAAGCTAAAGATTCTTCCTCTGTCCCAGCACCAACTAGCCAAAGTAGTCCAAGTAGCCAGAAGAAGGAAAAAACTTCCCCTGAAAGCAAGGGTATTTCTCGTTTCCTTCCCCCCTGGCTTAAGAAACAAAAATCTTACACCTTGGCAGAACCCAAAGATGAGACCAAGAAGAGGACAGGGGAACAAATAGCTGAAGAACGTGAATGCCAGACACCAGAGGGAGTGTCTCAGCCAAAAAAGAGCTTAGAAGTATTAGTGGCTGAAAATCAGCAAAATGCTAAAGCAGACGACAAAGAAGAAGATCACTCTGTTAGTAGTGCTGAAACACAGGTACGTATGGGAAGGCTAAGAGATGATTTGGAGCAATTTTAATAAAACCTGATTCATGATATCTGTAATTCATGTAAAGTTTTGTTAGATCATATCGGGGGGAAAAAATGACAGCTACTGTCTTCCTTTTTTAATGCAGTTGGGTTGATATGAGTAGCATAGCTGGTTTTAAAGGTTCCTACTCTGTGGCAGACCTTTTTTCACTCCAGTAAATATAAAAGAAGACTTCATGCTTTGACAAAGGAACTTTTAACTGCATCATTGTGGTAGAAACGAGCAGGGATCAGAGTAGAAGCTTCTCAAGTCAGCTTTGTCACTGAAGCTATTGGATCACATAAATACTTCCTTAGTGACTTAACCACAAGAAATAGCAAACAGATTATCTCTGAGTCCTTATAATCTCAGTTTTTGTTATCCTTTACCTAGAAACCATGCTTGTGGTCACTGTCCTTACTGATTCATTCTAAGAGGTTAGTGATGACTTCCAAACCAAACGCCACCTAGTCTTGCTTTTTGAGAAGAATTGTCAGTTCTTAATACTCAAGTCTCACATTCTAGGGAGGTGAAGGGGATTAAGGGCATAAAGAATCTTTCATATGAGGAGGGGCTGAGAGAGCTGATACTGTTCAGCCTGGAGAAAAGAAGGGTCAAGGAGAATCTATCTCATCAATGTATACGAATACCTGAAGTGAGGGAATGAAAAGGAGCCAGGCTTTTCTCAGTGTATGCAGTTCAGTGACAAAAGGCAAGGGATATAAACTAAAACCATGAAATTCCATCTCAAATCGCAAAAAAGTCTTGTTTACCCTGATGATGAGGCAAACACTGAAACAGGCTGCCCAGAGAGTCTGCATCTGTGAAGATATTGAAAACCCAACTGGGTATGGTCCTGGGCAAACTGCTGTAGATAGACCTCAAGAGGTCCTAGGGCTATTAGACTAGATCATCTCAAGAGATTCCTTCCAACCTCAATCATCCTGTCATTTGGTGTAACCTGACTTTCATAATCACTTGATTTTTAGTTTTGTATAAGTCCTGGAGCTTAGATTTATTTCTGTTAGGGGAAAAAAAGCCAGTAAAACATTAAAAATATTATCACCTTTTAAATCAAATAAAAAAAACTAAACCCCCAAACCAGGAAAGGACCTTCTGTGGTTTGAGAGCAAGAATATCTGGTCTCCAAAGGAAGGCCTTAATGCTTACACTTTTTATTGTGCTTTCCCTATGTGTGTAACTTTAATGAAAGCTTTATGAACAAATTAAAAATACCCACCTTCCTGAGTTTCAATTATTTTTTTAACTGGTTTTTATATAGCCTGCCAAAGAAGATGGTAAAGAAACAAAAGTGGAGCAAGTTGCAGAGGAAAAGGAAGAAAAACCAGAAGGAAAAGAAAAAAAGGAGACAAAAGAAGTGCAGACAGCTGAAACCAAACCAGAAAACATTCCTCAGAAGTCTCCCAAGAAAATTAAAACTGTGCAGTGTAAAGTGATGCTTCTGGATGGCACGGAATACAGCTGTGACCTAGAGGTAAGAGATCAAGTTTCTATAAAGAGAGTTCTTTTTTTTATAGACAAAAAGAAAATTTGCTTTCATTGCACTGATAATTTAACAAATACATTTTTGTGTATCAAGAGAGCTCTTTACAGCGTTATATTCACATTGCTATGTGTTATGGCCTAACCGTGCAGGCAGATACCCATGAGTCAGCCACTCACTCCCCCTTGCCCTCAGTGGAATGAGGGAGAGAATCAGAAATAAAAAGAGTAATATTCGTGGGTTGAGGTAAAGACAGTTTAATAGGACAGAAAAGGAAAGGGAAATAATAATAGTGATAAAAGTGATTCACAATGCAGTTGCTTGCTACCTGATATCACTTTACATTTACAATTGAAAAATTCTATTTTGCAGTATTTTAAGTCTATCATGATTCAGTTAAGTTGGTTGGCAAGAAATAAGTTTGATTATTTGTAATAAATGAGAATTTTCTGTAAGAACAGAAGCAAAATTAACTAAGGAGGGGGAGAAAGTAGAATAGAAACAGCTTGTTTTATATGTTCATTGGAATAATTTATGGGACATGAGCAGTGCTGACTGCAATTCTATAGATGAATTCATGTTCTTAAATACATGTAGAACTCTTTATGCTCTATTGCTTCACCAAAATAATAGTCTCAGAAAGCTGCATCAACTGGTAATTGAAATATCAGTTCACGATCTCTTCAGTGGATCCTAGTAGATCACTTTCTGATACTGGTCTTGTCTTTAGTCTCCTTTTAGTAATATTTAGTGTTTGGATAAATGTTTTAGTTCTGCTTTTACAAAGTAACAGAAATTATACAAGATTTAAAAAGAAAATAAACAAAACCTCTGCAGTCGAAGCACAAAGTGCAAAGCCCAGTTTACCTTGGTTGACTTTCTAGTAATAACAGTTTTTAGTTTGGAGCAATTTCCATGGCTGAGGCATTCATGCCTCTTCCAGTCTTGTCTGTGCACTGTAGATGAACTTAATTGTATTTTATGTTAGAGGCAATTCTTTAAATATACTTGCTAATAAGGAAGTAAAACTGAAAAATACATTGTTTATATTGCTGTTATTTTACAGACAGTTTTTGATAGAACCCTGCCTTTTTCTAACTGCCATCTAAAACTTTCATGATAATTCAGAAAAAAATCTGAGATAATACACTATTTCTCAGGGTCTTTTCTGTTTGAGTTACGATCACAATAATTTTTTTTCTTGTAGAGCCGTATCAGTTTCTACTTAACCTATAAGGAGCGTGAAAGAAAACAATTCATTAAATTTTGTCATTGTTCATTCTTATTGCGTATATAACACAGTATCTGGGAAAGGGCATAAAAGGAGATAAAGCCATGGTAGAGCAGCTTCAGTATCAGCATATTGATTAGTGCTGTAGTTAGTACAAGCTGATAGGATTATCAGCAGTAACTAAATACTGCAACTTTTGTGGCCAATTAGTAGATACAGCACTATTACAATTACTATACAATAGTGTCACGTTAAGATACCAGGTAGTCTACTCGCTTCCCAAGAAGGACGAGACCCTTGTATCCAACCCGCCTGCCCACCCTGGGCAGTCCCGCCAAGTTGGAGGGTGTTTGCGCAACCTATTCAGGGACCCTTCAACGAGCAGCACCACACTGATAGAGGTTAGGGAGACCAGTCTACTCGCTTCCCAAGAAGGATGAGACCCCTGTTATCTGACCCGCCTGCCCTCCCTGGACAGTCCCACCAAGTCGGAGAGTGTTCACCCAACTTATTCAGGGATCCTTTGACGAGCAGCACTTTAGGCCAAATCCCTTATAATCAGCTTCCGGAAACTTATATCAAGAAATTTATTACTCGTGACAGGATACAGATTCGAGATAGCCGGTGATAGTGACTGACTGCAGAAACAGATTTCATTTGCAATAACCGATCGGTGATGATACTAAATAGCTAACAAGATGTTAGTAAATAAATGCATATAACACAGAGATCTTACCCAATAGGCATCCCTATGGGGAGGAGAAGAGAGATCCAGCCTGTCGACTGATCCCAGGCGTTTTGATGGGGGCTTCTTCCCAAATATCTCCCTTCTTTTTTGCCAATTTATACTATTTTACTTTTAGGTGGAGCTTGAGTTACTCTAGTCATACATAATCACCCTTGGCACGGT
>WYDI02035806.1:0-20970 GCA_009867235.2 Psittacus erithacus | reverse complement strand
TTAACATAGAATAGGGAACAGGTATGTTCTGTCTTTGATAGTTAAACTGTGTATTGTCTTAACTCAGAATAGGGAACGGATATGTTGTGTCTTTGCTAGTTAAACTGTAACATGGAATAGAATAGGTAACCGAAAACACATTGTTTAAAATCAGGGACCCTGCTACCCCAAGAAGATGAATGTCTGATAGGAACTTGTGTCAACAAGTTTCTAAAGGACTCAAGACTGCCAGACAGAGCAACTGTGCCAAGGGTGATTATATATGACTAGAGTAATTCAAGCTCCACCTAAAAGTAAAATGGTATAAATTGGCAAAAGAGAAGGAAGATATCCGGGAAGAAGCCCCCATCGCAACGTCTGGGATCAGTCGACTGGCTGGATCTCTCTTCTCCCCCCCATAGGGACGCCTATTGGGTAAGATTTCTGTGTTATGCACATTTAATTACTAACATCTTGCTAGCTATTTAGTACTATTACCGATCAGTTATACAAATCAAGTCTGTTTCCTCAGACAGTCACTGTCCCCAGCTATCTCAAATCTGTATACTGTCACGAGTAATAAATTTCTTGATATAAGTTTCCGGAAACTGATTAGAGGGGATTTGGCCTAAAGTGCTGCTCGTTGAAGGGTCCCTGAATAGGTTGGGTGAACAACCTCTGACTTGGCGGGCTGCCCATGGTGGGCAGGCAGGGCGGATACAAGGGTCTCATCCTTCTTGGGAAGCGAGTAGACTGGTCTCCCTGACCTCTATCAGTGTGGTGCTGCTCATTGAAGGGTCCCTGAATAGGTTGGGAGAATACCCTCCACCTTGGCAGGCTCCCCAGGGTGGGCAGGCAGGTTGGATACAAGGGTCTCATCCTTCTTGGGAAGCGAGTAGACTACCTGGTGTCTTAACGTGACACCCTTCTTGAAAATGGGGGTTATATTTCCCTTCTTCCAGTCATCGGGAACTTCATCTGACTGCCATGATTTTTCAAATATGATGGACAGTGGCTTGGCAATTTCATTCGCCAGCTCCTTCAGGACTTGCAGATGGATTCCATCAGATCCCATGGACTTGTGCACATTCAGGTTCTTAAGACGGCCTCGAACCAGATCCTCTCCTACAGTGGGCCTAGGGTCTTCATTCTCACAGTCCCTGCCTTCCAAGACTTGGGTGGTGTGGTCAGAGCATTTGCCAGTGAAGACTGAGGCAAAGAAGTCATTAAGAACCTCAGCCTTCTTCAAATCCAGGGTAGCCAGTTCTGATAGCTTCTGGAGGGAGCCTAGGTTCCTGATTCCCAGTTCCTGATATTGCCCTGTACTGCACAAACCTCCAGTGTGCCTTCAGACTTCATCTCCCCTTGAGTACGATTCACAACCCTTCCACAGCAGTGTGACAAACGGTGTAACTCTCCCTGCTATCTCCACAAGTGACAATGAAACAGACCTGTTTTATGAAGATCACATCATCATTACAACAAAATTACAACAATGTACATAATCATAAAAGCACTATTTTTTGTATTTGAAACTGCACAAGTATGAAAAAAGGAGGGACAGATTATGCCATCTGTGCAACAGCTTTCTGCTAACTGCTGACCTGCACTTGTGTGTGCCTACACACTAGAGGCCCAGGAGCTATTCTACTGGTCAACAAGTAATCCCACAAGAATCAGCAAGCCATGGAGGTCCTTATGATGCTTAGGATGCCGTGAAAGTGTTTCCATTCAAGCCCCAAGGACTGGATCCCAGGTAAGAGATCTGGAATCAGGCATCAAGTTATTTTCAAGAAAATAGCTTACAACTGATCACATACACAGCCTGCACCACTGATAAGAAAGCAACAAAAACTCTTCAGTCATTCTAAAATCAAAGAGCTTTCTAAAAATACTTAATGCTTCCTTTTAACATGACAGTACCCCAGAAGTAATAGGTTTGGCTCATTTCTATATTGAGAAAATACTTTGCAACAGAACACAACTGCATGCAATTCACATACAAACTTGAGACACACATGCAAAAAAATGTTATAAACTTGAAGCACAAAGAGCTCGAGGCTTCTGAAACTAGGCAATATGGGGATAATTGACTGAATTCTTTGTGATTAAACAGATTTAAATAGAATTTCAGAAAGAGTGCAGATGTGGTAAAATACAAGTCGCTTTCACCATCCCCATCCACAAAATTTTAAAGCTTTAGTGTTAAAAATTAAGTGCCCTCAGGAAAAACTTAAAAACTTGCTATAGGCCTATCTTCTATCCACACAGATCATCTTCAGATGACAGCCCAGTGTGTGGGCTGAGAAACTACGCATGAACATTAGAATCCCTTTCAAATGCAGCTGCTGGTCAAGCTATTATACTTGCATAATCATAATGAGTAAAATATTATGTAATCTCAAATGCTTAACAATAAAAATTTAAGGCCATCATCATAAAATCTGGAGTCCTAGGAGTTCTTAACAAAATATCCACTATTTCTCCAATTTTACACTTCCATGCTTTTCACTGACACCCAATTCTTAAAAACATTTCTTCTGCTTTTATTAGAGGCAAAACAAACCCAAAGGTAATCTGAAAATAACAGGGAAAGCTACTGGAATACAATACAATTTTTTTTTGAAGCAGAACACAGCTGTTGAACATTAATAAACCCATGAGGAGTTGTGAAGATCATAAATCCAGCTGGGGAGGAATTGCTTATAGAAAAGGCGAAGAAAAAAAAAAAAAAATCACAATACAGTATCAATAAAAAAAGACATTTTAAAGAAGAGCTGTTACAAGTCACTCTAAAACATAACACAGCAAGACACAGTTATAGTTAGCCCCAGATCTTCAGAGCAAAGCTAGAATTAACAGTATTCATTTATTCACACCACTTTTAGGTAACTATTTATCTGTTAATTCAAATCTGTAATTTAACAATTGAAGTTGTCTGAATGGCTGCCAAAGCACTCTAACATCCAATTTCAAACATGCTTAACTGCTGGAAGGGGAATTAAAAAAAAAAAACAAAAAAAAAAAACAACCATGAGCAAACAAAACCACCTTCTAACTGCTCTAAAATCCTCCAGAGCACAGAAGACCCTACTGGATAAATATAGCATGTTCTTTTGCCCACAGAGCTGCACACAGACACCCTCAAATAATTTCAATATCCAACTGGAAAAGTTCTAGACAACCCACTCAGGCCTCACAGCTGATCCTGCCCTGAGGAGGAAGAGATCTCTTTGAAGTACCTTTTCGGTCAAGTAATTCTGTTATTTCTCAGGCAGATAGCAACCAAATTCAAACTGAACTTCTGAAGATACAATCACAGGAACTTGCCCCCCACACCCTCCTCTGGGAAGTTCTTTCCCACCAGGCAGTAGGGTCTCAGGAGAGCCTGCTAGTTCCTTGTTCTACTTCCAGTACACAGACAACTTTGTGAACAGCACTCACAGTCCTTCCATAGTATGTAAACCAACATTCAAGTCAATAAGTATAAAGAGTTTTCTTACTTTATTATTTAAAAGTGTCTTCAGAGCCATTCTCCCTCTACATAAGTTAACTGCTACAAGTACTTTCTTTTTTCCTTACACAACAACCTGCGCTGCAGTCCACTCTGTCAACTCAGGTTTTCAAGAAATCAAAGAAATGAACAGAATCAGTAAAACATGTTCAGAAACATGCTTTCCTGCATGAATCATTCATACACAAACCCTGAAGTTCATGCCAAATCTTAAAGCACATTCCCTTTTCACTTTTATATTCACTTTTCTTTTCTTAGTTTCTCCCGCAGATTATACTTCAAACGCACACTTTTCCTGCTATGCTTCACTACATCACTATTTTATCATTTTAGCTTATTCTAGCATGAATATTACACTACCAATCTGTCTCACTGCATTATGGATACTCTTTTCTCTCACATTACCCAGGTAGTTCTTTAGGCATACTGCATATTCACCTCTTTCTATTGCCTATTGTCTTTAATTTTCAAACTGAAGTTATTTAGGAACCACCTTAATTCCAGCTGTTCCCCATGAATGACTCACTTCTTGGAACTGGCAAGAATTCACTCAAGTGCAAAAAGCACCCAGAAGACCTTAGCTGCTTTTGTCACATTAAGTAACCACCAAAGTGCTAACGTGTATAAACAGCAATCTAAGACATGTAATTTCTATGCAGTGCAAAATACATTGAACACAAGTGAAAGTACTCTCCAGTCCAGCACAGTCTTTAGCATTTTAGATGTGCTTTGTAAGCTAGAATATAAATCATAAACAATTCAGCTTATGCATTGTCCAAACTTGTATTTCTGCTGAAAAAGCCATACCTTATGCAGATTTGTATCTGGGCAATAAGATAATGATGTGCATCCTCAAGAAAAAGCTAGGCTAAATCATATTACACAGGACTAGAGTATCAGAATCACAACTCATTCAAAATGGAAAAGCCTGCACAGATTTTGTAAATAGACTGTGACTTAAAAAATTCCTGGAGTTCTCAAAAGAACATGCATGGATAAGAGAGGGCACATCAATAAGCCTTCTGAGAATCCAAGTAAACACACTGAAGGACCCTCACCAAACCAGATGAGTCCCAGTGCCCTGTTCCAATGCCTGTGTGGCTCAAGGTACTCATAATTGAGCTGTAAAAAAGCTGAAAGCAAAGTGACAAAGCTCACCGATGACAAAAACCAATTCACATTAGAAAAGTTAAAGGGTAATAGCGAAGAACATCAGAAGCTGACGGAATCAGTAAAACAATCTAAGTGGCAGATTAAAATTAGTGTAGCTAAATTTAACTAACGCAAACATGAAAAAAAAAATAATTCCACATATAGGATGACTGTGATTTAGGAATGTGATCCTAGAGAAAAGAGTTCCATGAAAGACACCAGTTTAGCAAGCGGCTTACAAAAGTGTATTCAAAGATATACCACATTAAAAAAAAATATTATCATTATATTGCTGCATAAACATGTGATGTGCCTGCCCTAACCCTCTGCTTCTGATGTGCTAACCATTTTTATTAGATCTCCCTCTTATCCCATGACTGCTTGTTTTGTTCAGAAGCTTTAAGCAATACACACTGTTTAACAGCCTATTTTAAAGAAGCACAAGTGAAAGAGGCCCACAGAAGGCCAAAGAACATTGCCAAAGGTATGGAAGAATGCTGAAGTAAGCTCCTCCAAGCTATAGTCAAAACATCTGCAGGAAGATACAACTGGGATTAATTGAACTTGGAGTGACATGAAGGGCATGAAGAGAAAACAATTGTCACTGCCTTAAGCTAAAATACAAGAAAATTAATAAATTGGAACCAAACACACCAAGTTAAAATTGCAACGTCTTCTTGGTGTCCAAAATGTTCTGCCACTTTTTTTTTTTTTTTTCTACTGGGAATACATTCCTGTAAACTGGACAAGTTTAAGAAGCAGGATTCTGAAGAACATAAAACATGAAAACACCATTTCTGCTTCAGTCTTTGAGGCTGAGGCCATCAAGGGTCACAGAGACCAATCAAGCACCCCAGAGAACAATAACCATACACCCTGACACATTCTGAATGCTCCACTTTAGACACTACTCCATTGTCTAATTAAAACACCTACGGAAATAATACATAACCAGCATACAACCCGATTGCCAGCTGATTTAAAAGTTGCTGAAGTTTTCCTCCTAAAATGTAGAAAAATGCATGACATTGAAAAATAACTCTAAGAAGCACAGACTGCTTAGTTAATTCACATGCTTCTCCATGGCACAGACAAATGCTCAAGCTCATTGCCCAGCGGTTAAGTTTGGATCTTCAGCGCTAACATATCAAGCCCTATTTATATAATTAAATTTCTATTGCTCTAGCCTACCATACTTTTTTCTAGACACAAAACCTTTCAAACTGCTAGAACATGGAAGATCAGTAACACAAACTTAGAACAGCGTAAATGCCGTAAATGAATATAAGCAAGAGCAATTTGTTTTTACAGAGAGCAGCTAACCACTCCTGGTAATGGTGCAGAGTTCAGACTTACAGTTAATTTAACATGATGGGAAGATTCAGAATGATACTGGCAATCTTGAGAAAGCAACACAGTTTCTCTCTTATTATTCAGATTTAACAGGGAAAATAATTTTTGTGGGGGAAACAATATTGTTCCACAAAGGACTGGCTACCCAAACTGTCAACTTGAACAATGCATTTACTACTGGAAATTCAATTTACAAGCCAGAAATTTCAAAAAATAACTTAATGGACTGAAAGGTGTTTCGGTAAAGTCCCGTAAACATTCAATCAAAGTGCCTCAATTTCATCATGCTATGTTTTTTATGAAGCATTAAAAAGAAAAAATAATAGCACTAAGGGTAAAAACCTGTAATTCTTTGGGTATATACCAACTGTGCTCTGCTGTGTAAAACAGTTTAATGCATACAGGCTGGCAAACTTCCGAGATGTGCAGTTCTGACCTTTAGAATGCATTCATTATGCTTCTAACAAGCCACAGAGGTAGTGGGCTGCACAACAGCTGAGGCATTTTATACTGTCCGAGAACACGAAACTAATGTCTGATTAATTCTCAAAGAGGTAAATAGGTTTGTTTTATCCTCAGATATCCTATTTGGGGACTCCTCCCATAAGAGCACTTATTTAGATAGAACAGTATACTGTTTTTTGCTAAAAAGCTTCCCTACCATGGCATTATTTTACTGACAATAGGTTGCACAGAAATGAAGTATGTGGTATGAATATTCTGAGTGTTACGCTAAGTTCTATACTACCAGTGCTCATAATTCAGATGTAACAAGATTGCATAACCAGTAACAAAATGTCCGTGGCATCATTACTTCAATTTTTGAAGCTCACTGAAATCGAGATAACACAGCCAACAGAAACTGATTTGACTCCAGTGAGATGTACTTAAACATGTTACTATTCTTATTAGTTTTGAGCCAGTAACTCAATTAATAAAAACTCATTTGCCTGGCATTTATATTTTAGTTCTTCAATTCAGTCAAGCCAATGCATTCAACAGGGTGAAGTTCGGTGCAGATAAATTAACAAAACAGAAGCTTGTTACTCCTAAGCTGGAGAGATAAAAAGTCTTGTGCAACCTGACAGACTTGGTCGTATTTTTTCATGTTGTCCTACTGATTTGATGTGACAGCAGAATCTGAATAAAAATTAAAACATCCTTCACAGAGCAAAGAAGTGGCTCACCCAAATAACATTTCTTGATTTCCTTGTCAGCAGCCCAAGAGGCAAGCTTCTACTTTCAAATGCCAAGGATGGGCTCCCACTGATATCAAAATGATCTCTACAGTTACATACAAAGCCATGATCCAGCCCTTCACATTTTAGTTTGTATAAGCTCTTTCAATAAAGTCTAGTTAAGAGTTCTAGCAGTATGACAACCACATGAGAATCACAGGGAGGTGCAGAAGTGCAATAACAAAGTAAGAAACAGACTGCTCAGTCAGGAATTGTGAAGCAGACCCTACAATTGTATTACTGCTATATCAATGTAAGGATGGTAAGGTTAAAGTTCCATGTTCTTCTCTCTGGTAGGAGATGCATTACAGGAACACAAAGTCCCTTAAGGGTACAACTAGGAGAAAAGGGGTGAAAAAAAAACCAAAACCCTATCCAGAGAAAATCTGAAATCATTTTATAAAGACTTAATGCTAAATTTTCAAACTGACAAACCATCATATTTTAAGTAGTCAAAAATCTTATTTTAATCCTTAATCCAACTTCAGCAAACATTCCATGCTTTTATAAAAAACACAAGTTAGTGCCTCTGTCACTTACAGACTTATTTTCCATTTGAATTTCACTCTTCAAAGTTAGAGAAAGAAATCAAAGTTCCTTGATTTTTTTTTAAATTTCTCTACCTGTACCCTCCATTTCCTACTCTCTGTTAGTATTTAAATAAATTTGTATGGTTTTCCTTTATACAGTGACAGCATCATTCTTTACTTCCTTCACCCCATCATCCATGCTGATAAAAATGAAAGCTTACATTTCTTAACTAAAAAGAGGCTTCTTCTATGTTCCTATTCACACTTAAGATTGTCTTACCGTATCTTACGGTAAGGTAACAGTATCTTACATACCTACCATTAGAAACAGGAGCAGTACACAAACCTAGAACAAATATACCATACAGCACACATCAGTTGCACTTCTTGAAGAAGTCCAGCCTGCTTTTTGGAAGGCATAACCATTTCTAAAAGAGAACTGAAAGACTCAGATACAAAAGTGATCCTTTACAGATGCACAGCAGATACTTTGTAATTAACTTACATAAAATAACTTGACTAATGAATTCCATAGAAGAACTCTTTTTTGTTTTTAAATCTTCTCTGGGTTAACCACTTATTGAAAGTACCTTAACCTCTTCATCAGATATGAGTAAGGGCCAAAGAACCTACTGATATCAAATAGATGGGTTTCAATATTTATTTATTGTTTCTATATTTTTGAGCTTTAGCCATATCACCACATTAATGCTATACTATGCTATTAATTCTCAACTACAGATATCACAAATTCATTCACTTCACATTAACATAATACAGTAAACCATCACCTGTCCAGTAGCAGAGATGGGAGGTTAGGTGGCACATGTAGCAGATGTTGGCTCCCTCACATAAACTTAACTTCCAGAATTAGCAGTACTTGCAGCGTATCTGAGCCTGTGAGTAAACTGATACTAAATACATTATTCCAGAACACCCTAACATGAATACAGTCTAACAAAAAAAAATTAATAGGCGGCAAGTCAGGTTGCAAATAAAATTTATGCAATTTCAACTTGCCGAAATATTTACCATGGCAAGACTTTGCCCAATTTTCTGTACCCCTTCAAAACCCACACATGACAGGATCATCTGTTTTGCTGCTTCCCTGTTTTGTTACCCCTGGGTTCCTCTACTCCCAGTTTGCTCTGGGATCACCACCAACAAACAGGGTGGGCTGTATGATCTCTGATCCACCCAGCACAAAACAACTCACCTATCCCCACCTACAGTAGAAAGTTCAGTAGGTGTCATCTCAGATCTGTTTCGAAAGCATCTCATGAGCATGCACGCACAAAGTGGAAGGCTTAAGCTACTCAAAAGACGTTTGTGCCGGGAAGTAATTATGATTCGGATGCCTTCAAGAGCGCAGACCATCCCTTTTCGGTTCCTTTTATTTGCACAAAATCACATTAATGCTTAATGTAGTGGGAAGCGAAGCAACAGAAAGAGCAGCAAGTTATTAAAACTGCGTGGTAACGGTACGGTTTCGGTACACCAAGAGGCACCTCGTAGAACTCCGAAGGAAATCGAACCTTTACTTACAGGCACCTCGGATTTGTACGTTTTAAAAGAAAGTTTATTTACAGCCATCTGCTCCCAGATGTAGCCTCTGCCCGGGATGACCCAGCAACGAAACGCCGTAGCCACCACAGACCCGGGGCGCGCACAAGACGCGGAGCGCCCCGGTCCGGTCCGGTGCGGTCCGATCCGACCCTAGGTGCCGCCAGCGCAGTCAGCGGGTACCCAGCACCTCGCCGCACGCCAACTTCCAGAAAGCTTCTGGGGGCGCAGGGACACCTGGACGCCGCTCTGGGGGGCAGCTGGCTCCTCACAGGCGGGAAGGCCCGGCGGGACTGGCAGGGTCGCCGCAGCCCCCCGCAAATCCCAGCGTCCCCAGCCCCGCCCCGCACTTACCGCGCTGCTGCTGCTGCCCGCCTTCAGGCCGACCCTCTTCACCAGCATGATGCAGCCGTCCTGCCCGGCAACACCGCCGCCCTCCCTCGCCGCCGCCGCCTCCTTTTTCTCCTCCTCCGCTTCTTCCTCCCGGGCCGGGGCTGGCGGCGGCTCCGGCTGGGAGCTCATCTCCCTCCCACCATCCTCCCGGAGCGGCGGGGCCGGAGGAGGGGCGGGGGCGGGGAGAGGCAGGGTAGGGCGGGGCGGGCTGGAGGCCCCCGTCCGCGCAGCGTGCACGGGGCGGCAGCTCCGAGCTCACGAGCCCGGCCGCGGAACTGCTCCCTAGCGGCCGGAAGCCGGGAGCGAGCCTCGCGGGGCGTGGTGTCTGCCGGCGAGCCGGGTGCGGCGGCCCCAGGCCTGGCTGGGGCAACTGGGGGCTCGGTCTCGTCTCGCTGAAGTACTACGAGGGTAGCCGGTTGTAAGAAGTATCACAAGATTTCATAAGAAGTCACCTGACCAAATGTGCACAGATGGAGTGCTTTGAGATGATAAAGATTATGGCTGCTGGCAGTGAAAAAGGAATGCATCAAGCCAGTTGCTTGTACAGAGGGAGCCGTTCACCAGACAGCTGAATATGGCATATGCGTGTCTGATGCTGAGAGGGTTTCACCCTGGAAACCCTTACTTCTGCCTTGATACGTTATTGGGCTCAAGCCTTTGTTTTCCCTGATACCTCCCATGTGCTCAGCTGCTAAGTACCAACCTATTTATAGTTTAGGAACTTCTCATTTTCCTAGAATAAGAAAATTTAAAAAGCCATTTTCCTGTGTGCTGTGTATATCAGGCTATACACTTGATAAATATAGTGCATAGTGAAGTTTATCTTCAAGAGTATCTTACACCACAAATTAACAAGAATTCTCTTTTAGCAAAGTAGCATGCTTTGACTTGAACACGTTCCTGTATGTGATATTTTTTGAAGCTCTGTTTTGCTTAAAGAAGACCAGCATTTTAAGAGGAACATTGGAACACCATGGGCTAAATGGGTAACACAGAATTATCTTTCTTATCATACAGGCATTAGTGAATCAACACATAGTCTTTAAAATTACTTTTACTGGTCAGCTCAAGGAAATCCTGTTTGGAATTTCGTTCTTTCCACTTCTTTTCTTCTGTTATCCTAGAAGTCACAAATCTTTCATTTCTTCAAAAGTAGTCACCTATTGCTTTGAAATACAGCAAATTTTTTTGCTCCTTTGAAGACTGACCATTTTTCTATCAACTTGTAAACAAAGAGGCTTCATTCGTTACAGTGTTGGGTGTTTTGATTGGTTTTTTTGTTAACAGGCTTCAAAATACGGAGGGTTTTTTTATTAATTCAAACACCTTCCTCACTTAGAAAGTTATGAATACGTAAGGTTAATATGTCAGCTTTTGTAGGTAGACAGGTTTATGGCTAACACATCCAGTAGCAACCACATCCGCCTTATCTGTCCTGTAGACTGTTGGCATCTGTACAGCTCTGTGGCAGAGGAGGGAGAGGACAGGAGTGTGCTGTGGTCTGGTTGCTTCCCTCTCCATCTGACTGCAGTACAAAGCAGCACCTGCCCATGTGCCCACTTCTCCCTACCCCGTCTCAGTTGGCTGCTGATCTGTCAGACTGGGCTAGCACAGGCAATTTTCTACCCATCCATGGCTGGCTTTATTACCAGCTGCCACTGCCAATACTCTTAAATACTGTGGCACCACAACATCGCCAGGACTGGCTGCCGGGAGCTGGAAGCTACCTGTTATCAGAGCCCCGGGACTGGTGCTCTGACTTAGTTCTGCAACACTATGACATAGCCTTCCACCATTCAAGTCAGAAGAAATAATTGAATCATTTAGATTTTAAAAAAATAGTAATACTGGAGATGGAAATTAATCAGCTGTAACAGAAATTTGAAGGACTCAACAAAGTTTGAAAGAGAATTAAAAGCAGCAGGTCCTACCCACTACCCAGTTTTAAATATTTACATGATACCTGAAGCTGAGAATTTTGTCTTTGAAGGCTAATTTTTTTGGGGGGACGAGGGAAACAAAAAAAACCAAAAGCACTTTTTATTTTGACTGAAGGCAATATTTCACACCTTTGGAGTTAAAAGACGTACAATGCCAAACTGCATCCATGAGTGACTGGCAATGCTGAGGATTTTCCACACTGAGCTGCAAGACTCGTGCCTTTCATCTCCTAAAATGAACTGAAGATTTTGCTAATGATTCTCCTGCAGTACACATTTCGGGCACTAGGACAAAATACATAAATCAGCTTACATCTAATTGGTTCTCTGCAGACTTTAATCCTCTGCAGTTGAGAGGGCAAGAGGAAGTGGGCTGAAACACGAGACGTTCCTCCTGTATGTCAGGAAACACTTCTCCGCTGTGAGGTGACTGAGCATGGGCAGAGGTTGCCCAGAGAAGTTGTGGAGCCTCTGTCTTTGGAGACATTTAGAAGCCATCTGGGTGTGGTCCTGGGCAATTGGTTCTAGGTGGCCCTGCTTGGGTACAGGGGTTAGATAAGACAACCTTCCAAGATCCCTTCCAACCTCAACCATTTTGTGATTCTGTGTTTATAACGGAATTTACAATCATTATTTGCTGAGCTACTGTATTCTAATGTGCCTGTAGAAATATTTCATGTAGTTAGAACAGTTTGCTGTTGCTGCTGGATATCTTATCATATCGAATTACTTTTTCATAATCTCTTTTGCATTATATAATTAATAACATGTAGTTAATTTTTTTTTCCTGCAACAATGTTGCAGAGAAACTTGACATGTTTTATCAAGAACAGGAAAGGAGGATGGGGAGCTGGGAGCTCAAGAAAGTTTTTTTCCTGAGTGGTAGATAATTCCTTACTAGAAGCATCCATGTTACAAGATGTGGCATGTCCTGTTTTCCAGATAAATAATAAATTATTACACTAATATTAAGGTTAAATTATCATGGAAAAATAATGGAATTATACCATGTAAATTATTTATAGAAAATTCTTATTGGTGAATAGTCACTTAGAATGATACGGCTTTGGGGAGGATACTACAGGAGAAGCATATTGCTTGTGTCAGAGAAGGACATATGCGTTGGTAAGGCCATTTCCTCAGTTCTGTAGACGTAAGCAGCAAATGTCAAAATTAGGTATTGCGCCAAGGAGTACAGACTATTGTTATGGATGAGCTGTGCATAATGTAAATATATACAGCAAAAATTAGTTACAAAAATTGAAATATCAGTCCATAAGATAATCCACAGTTGCCTGTGTTGTGTAAATGCCTATGAATGTAACTTACATCTGTCCAGGCTTACATACTTAAGAGAAATTTTGTGTAATTCCCTGGTCCACAGCTGCAAGGTATGGATTATTTCCCACTTTTGGCTAGCAGTTGTAGAAGTGGATTTCAGTTTGATCTGCCTGTAGCTTATGTACAGCTGAAAGAGTGAGTGCTCAAAAATTTTTGATGATTTTGTTTCAAATTTATCTGTGCAATGATGAATATAGAGTTCCATAATTTTTATTAATAGCTGTCAAGTAGATTATATGCAAATACGATACTATTCAGGAACACAGTGTCATTCACTGCAAACTAAAGGAGGTGGTATGCACATTTCCCTTTTTTTTTTTTTTTAGAGGAATACATTCAGGGGTAGATATCACTTCAAGTTTTCTGCTCAGTGCATTCTTGGAGTACTTCTTTATAAGGTGCTTTATTGTAAAGTCCTTGAAAATATTGTAGCTAATTTAAGCAAACATAGGTAAATGTCCCTTTAAAAACTATTAAAATGTCATTGCTAATGAATAGCAAGAGTTATTGTTGAGTTGTTAATGCATCAGAGAAGACCTGGAGCATTACTACGCAGATGTTTTCAAAAATCATATTCTTGATGAATTGTAATAACTAGTTGGCTTGAGTGGTTTTCTCTCTTGCTTGATGTGAAATTACCTTATAGCAGGGAAGGGACTAGAGAAAAGTCAGCTGAGCATTAGCATTTCCTATGTGGTATTTCAGTTTCTATATCAATTATAAAAAAGTTGCTCAGTATAGCGACTCTGTATTGCAAAATGTAGGATGCACAATAGCTCCACTTAATGGTGATTAGAGACACATGGCTGTTTGATCATCAACTTGGCAAAGCTACTAAAGTAATCTCTGTAATTAATTTAAAATTCAAGAATTATAGAATGATAGATTCATAGAACAGTTTGGGTCGGAAAGAACCTTTAAAGGTCATCTAATACACCTCCCTTCCATGAGCAGGGACACCTTCAGCTAAATCGAGTTGCTCAGAGCACCATCCAACCTGACCTTAAATGGTACCAGGGATGAGACATTTGCCACCACTCTGGGCAGCCTGTGCCCGTGCCTCACCACCCTCATTGTTAAAAAAATTCTTGCATATATGTAGTCTGAATTTCCCCTCTTTTAGTTTAAAACCATTACTCCTTGTCCTGTCAAAACAGGCCCTGCTAAAAAGCATCTCCGTCTTCTTTATAAGCCCCCTTTAAGTACTGAAAGACTGCAATAAGATCTCATTGCAGCCTTCTCTTCCAGGCTGAACAACCCAAGCATTTTCTCATCATTTCTGTGGCCATTCTCTGGATTCACTTCAGCTTCACTTCAAGCTGCAGCTTGGCCTTCCTGACCCCATCTGTGCACAACTGGACAGTGTCCCTATACTCTTTTCAGGATACCTGCTGCTGCTTCCACTGCCTGTGCATTTATTTCTTGCCTTTTAGATTGACCAGCGGGTCTTGACTCAGCCATGCCAGTCTCTTCCCTTCCTTTCCTGATTTCTTGCACGTGAAGATTAAGAGCTGTACGGAAAGTGTTCTTAAGGATCTGCCAGCTCTGTTCTGTTCCCCCATCCCTAAGGACAGTTTCCCAGGGGGTCCTATTAACTAAATTCTTTCCTAACATTCCAGGTCCTGACTTTACTCTTTGACTGAGCCATATCCCTCAGGACTGCGGACTCCACCAGTGCAAGTGTAAGAGTGAACTCTCAGAAATTATTATACCAATACTGTGGCAAGACAGAGGGCTTGTGTAATAAGGGCTGTTCATATGATTGTGTAATAAGACATGTATTAGCCAACATGCGAGACAAAATTGTAAAATCTGATTATCTAAAAGTGATCACCTTCAAGCAAATGGCCAGACTATCACCTTTGTTGGGAAAATGCAGCTAACTTTCATAGCACCAAAGAAGAAGGCAAGTCAATACCTTCCATCACATTCAACTCCAGTGAATGTCACAGATGCTTAGAACCCAGTGGGACAAAGATACTGGTAGTAGATGCAACTTTCAGGCATATACAGTTAAAAGACCCCCACAACCTGTCTTTAAATGAAAGGCCTAGAATTTCATTTAAATTAAAGGCCTAGATTTCTAACCATACTTTTATTGATTTAGTTAAAGTGATCATTACTTTCTGCATGGTCACGTATTATGTCGTTAAGTATAAGATGCAGGAGTTAGATGAATAATCCAATTATTAAGCAGCATATCAATTGAGATCATAATATAATTATGATAGTTTTAAGCTAAAAGAGGGGAGATTCAGGCTGGATGTGAGAAGAAAATTCTTTACAATAAGAGTGGTAAAATACTGACACAGGTTGCCCAGAGAAGTGGTGGATGCACCATCCCTGAAGAAATTGAGGGGCAGGCTGGACGTGGCTGTGGGCAACCTGATGTAGTTAAAGATGGTACCTGCTTCCTGCAGGGGAGTTGGACTAGATGACCTTTGAAGGTCCCTTGCAACCTAAATTATTCTATGATTCTTGGATAGTCTGCCAAGTCTGTTGGACAGTATTGAAAGTAAGCCCATTATTATGATCTCAAGAGTTATCTGTTTGGAGAATTAAGGGAATCAGGACACCTATTCATAAGTCAAAGTGGAATATGCTTTCAGTCTGAAGAGGGGTATTACCATCAAGGAGAATGCACACACAGGCAATATGGGAAATCTTGCAGGCTCACAGCAGTGCTTAAAAATAAAATGGACCACTGTTTAGAGACCCAGAAATTCATTTAGCTGATTTGTGATCGGAAATGAGTTAGCAGACAGTTTCACTAGGTTCTTCTGTCTTCATTTACTCTGTAAGGACATAACAGGTATACCAATGATTCAGGCATGCAGCAAGGTTGACATTGATACCATATTTCCGAGGCATTCACAGGTCTATTACTGTGCTAGGCCTTAGCATGTGTTTACATGATGGAATCAGTTGGTAATCAAAGGAAAGGAAGTATTGTTGTGAACATTGCCTCATTATCAAAATATAGCTTCATCAAGTGAGATCCAGGTTGTGACAAAGGACATTTTCAATTATTATTGTTCTGTATTTTAAAATTGTCTCTACTGTATCATCTGTGCGCACCTCCTGTGCTTTTATGGGGTTCAGTTGTAGAAACTACTAAATTAAAATAAATAAAATAAAGCTAAAATAAATTAAATAAATTAAACTAAATAAAAAGTAGAATTACTAAAAAAAACCCCAGGTTAAAATGCTAAAGAATTCTTATCAGCAGGAAATGGAAGGTTAATTACTGGTGTTAGGCTTGAAACTCAAGTGCAAGAGTTCAAACTTAAACAGAAGAAACAAGATGGTGTTTGACCTTTATCAGCAGAGAACCTATTTCATTTACACTGGGCTTTGGATGAATTTACTAGGTACACTTGAGAGACAGAAATCAAAACTCGGATTTAACTGTGGTGGGCGCTACTTACTTTATATTGCAATAGTGGCAACTGCAAATGCCTGCAGTTCAACAGTTCGCAGCAGCTTGTATAATTTTATATGAAATACAGGAGAGTCAACTTGAAGTCTAGAAAAACACCAAGAAGACAAAATAGATTTAAACCTGAATTTGCTCAAGAAACACAAAATGTGACTATCAAAAATTCCAGTGTACGTAGCAAAACAGGTAATTTCTGTTGCAGTTTCAGCTAGCATTGCCCTTTTCCAGATAAATCTATTTGTAGCTGGTGCTGCTGTTCCTCTGCTTCTGTAGGATGAAGCAAAAGTTTATTGAGCCATTGCTTGGCCTCAGACTTACTACTAGGGTACTAGAAAAGCCATCCTTACTATGTTGTCTTGTCTACATCTCTGTCCTTACATACTGTGTATGTCACCAATTAAGGAAGAATTCAATTCTCACCTTTTTATGCTTTTACTAAAATAATAGAATATGAATTTTAACGGTGATTTAAGATGTTTAAAGGGGTCTGGGGGTTGGAGCATTCACAGAACTTCACTTTGAATGACAGATTCATATATTGCCAGGCAATGCTGAGCAGTGTTTGGTAACTTCCTGCAACAGACGTGGTCATAGCTGCTACAGCTGCTTGCCCCTTCACTCAGATTTCCCATGGAGATGTTCCATTCAGAAAGTAACTAGCTCCAGGTTTCAGTTTCTCATGCATGTTCGTATAAATACCTTGCAATAGCTTTTTTTAATGGACTAGTAATACCGTTCTATAAATAGCTCTTTATTTTGAATCCCTGCTTCCAGTCTGAAGAAAAGAGCTCTTAAAAGTATTTATCGGACAACAGCTATCACTAGTACCTTGTGATTAACAAGTCACATTTTAAAGAGGCAACCTAATGAATGAAATGAATATGTAAACTCACAGCATACATAATAAGTAAATCCATATAAGCTACAGCTACAGTGAAATTGCAGCTTCTGGTGGTACAGCCTGTTACAGGTTTTCAGGAAACTCAGAAGTTAACAACATGTACCTCCAGTACGGAGCATGCTGACCTTTAGTAGAATCAGTTATTTATTTCCCTTGCAGCTGTGTTTACACCTGTATCTTATTTCAGAGTTCCCCCTTGGGTAGTTACTTGGTTCTGCTTCATGGTTCTTTTACAGTTTTTTTGTTCGTATTGAATATGCAGCCTTGAACTTTGCCTTCAGAGCTTCAGAAAAGGTTAAAAATCCAAAGCAGTCCTAAAACTGCTAAAGTATACAGAAATTTTAGAGTATCTTTAGAAGCCTTTTTCCTTCTACACAGAGTTGGAGTTTACTATAATTTTGCACAGATATAATAGGAGAGAAACAAAAAGCAGACATTTTGCATAACATGTTCCTCTTTCCTACTTGCAGTTCGCATACAGTCATGTAATAAATACTGCAGCAGCATCAACTCTGCTTTGTGTTGCTTTATCTTTGAAAAGCGCATCAATAAAGGTAATGCCTTGTCCCAGGACTAAAACTGCTGTTTTGAGGGTCCAGTTAGAAGTATTCTTTTTCACAGTCCCCCATGCGGGGTGGGGGGGAAGAGAAAGGGAGAGAGGAGGAGCAAAAAACCCCAGGCAACTATATTTTAACCCTTTTCAAACAAATGAAGAAGTACTCGGTTCCCAAAGTGACAGCACTTACTGCTCCTTTCATTCCTGAACAAAAAGGGAACGATTCAAAGGCCTGTTATTTCCTTTTACAAGTTGCGTAGCAACTTTTATGAATACAGAGAGTTTCATGTCCATTTGGCCCATAAAACATGTTTCCCTTTTCCTATGGAAATTTCAGACTAGTGTTCTCTCTGCTAGAAAGGTAGGTACACATTTTATGTCACAGTAGACCTAACTTGCCTCCAAGGTCCCCAAGGATCCAAAGAACTGAACCTGGTATTTTGTACAAACCAGTATGATTTGTAGGCTGCACCTTCAGGACTTCACCTGATGACACTAATTCTTCTCCTTAGTGGAAGCATAAGACAACATGTCCTGGAAACTATGGAGGCATAACTTTACTGTCAGCTGAACATCTTGTTGGTGGCATGAGGATGCCAATATGGACCTCTCTAAGCATCTGTGTGTGGTGTGTAATTGTCTCCCTTGCCATTCTCCCTCCAACAGGCCTCCCATTCACCTAAATTCCAGATGCTATCTGTATTTTCTTTCTGTAGTTTGGGAGCTCATTAGTACATCTGCAGTATTACTTAGCCCATTGTCCATAAGTCACAAGTTACTCATAAGGCAGGAGAAGATAATCCATAAAAACATGGCATTCAGAGAAACAGCAAGTGCCATGAAGGAAAGTTGGGAGTTACTTCATGATTGCTGTGGGTATCTTCTGGCTTCCAAACCCAAGTGTCACATTCTTTTTTTGTTATTCTGCACTTAATTCTTTGTAATTTTGGGATAAACCACAATTTTGTATAGTAGTAAATACTTATTTACGTACATTATGCAGCAGTGCTCAGCTTTCTTGGCTGCTGCTTAACAGTAGCAGTGTGCATGTGTATGTGTGTACTTTTAAAAGGTTAGGTGATCTATATTAGAAACATTGAAGAACACTGATGTAAGGGAATAAAATTTAGATGATGCAGTGTGAGTTTCCAGCTGTGAATAAGGTAGGGACTGTGGTTCTTCTGTAATTATGTTGATATGTTCTTGACCATTTTTCTAGTGCAATACGCTGCACTAAGGTGAAGCAGAGCATTTGCTCATGCAGCTGTAGCTCTAAGCTCACCAAAGCTCTGCTCTCAGGGTCAGGTGTCCCAGGAAATGCACATCCACAGGACTGCATATGCCTTAGTGCAGTAAACAGTGTGAGTGTTAACTGGAAACACACCACAGAAAACATCCCACAGCAAAAGATGGCATTTGTTAACCATTTTGGAATCATCCGTAAGGTTCCTTAACATTACCCTTCATTTATGTCATTGTCTTCACTGCCTCTTGCGCAGGCTTTTCCCATATGGTGCAAATTACTTTTCTGGAGAAACATACAGTCTTAAAGAAAAATAGAATTTTTAATCTGAAAAGAAACAAGAACATTTTGCAGCTTCTAAGAATACTAAAGCTCTGTAGAAATCAGGTAACCAAAACTTAGCATTCCTGCAAAGTTACTAAGTATTATTTCCTTTTAAAAGATTAGGAGAGTGAGAAATAGAACTGGTTTTGTGTTTTTGCATGATTAAGGTCAGATAAGATACACAAGCTGTAAGCCTTGATTCTCAGCATCCCCCTTTGGACTCTGCAGGTACTTGTCATTATTTCTTAAATAGAAGAATTGTAGTAAGTACTTAAAACTTGTGACTGTTTTCAAAAATATTTTGTTTCTTGGAATTGATTTCATGTGGTGTAGCCAAAAAAACCATGAAAAACATGAGAGCCAAACAGTTGCATGGCAGGGAGTCCTTAACCATGAGAGACATGTTGAAGGCCTGTCAGGAAAACAGCTGACAACACTGTATTTTGCAATCTGCTTCTGAAGCATGTACTTATAGTTCATGTAATCAGTATGCCAGTGTTGCATTTGGCCTGTAGCAGTAATCTTTTTTTTTCCACTTCCTGCAGACTTCAGTAATGTATATAAAAAAGACATGAGATGACTCTCATAGATTAAACCTTCTACTACCAGAGAAAGATTGATTGATCGATTTTTGCTTTCTCTACATGTATGTTTCTGCTAGTGCATCATTATTTTATACGTAGATGCTTTAGACAGAAAATATGTTAGATACTATAGTATTTTCAAAGCCAATGTAAGGGATCATACTAAATGGCATTATGCATCCTTTCTTCTGCATACCTTTATGAAAATGCACACTGTTTAATCAGGAAAAAGTATACAACAATTAGATGCATGTAATAGATAACATAGAAGAGCAGCACAGCCTTCCTTAGCAAGAAAATCTTAGCAAAGATCTCTGTAAATGTACTTACATATATTAGCTGCTCCAAAGCACAAATATAAAATCTTGGTGCCAGAAAGATGTAAAACACTCAGATTGGCATCCGTCTAAAAGTGAAAATTGTTGAAATTGATAGGAGAGTACTCATTTTGCTGATTGTTAGCTGAGCAAACCACCAAGTTGAACTTTAACTAAACAAAACCATGTACATGTCAAGAAGGAACAAAACAAAGGGTAAAGAACATTCTTTGCCTGTTCAGCTCATTGAACTGCGAACCATTCCTCACAAAGTCAGAACAAGAGAAGCCAGCCTAAGACCATAAACAAAAAACAAAGAGAAGTTCAGCTGAAGCTCAAAAAAGATACGACCACCGGGGTCCCAAAGACCCTGGAGGCCCTCACTCAAAATAAACTGCTCATGCTCTAGATTAGTAACCCACAATGGGATCATAGAAAAGTTAGGGCTGGAAAGGACTTTAAGATCATTCAGTTCCAACCTTCCTGCCATGGCCAGGGACACTTCACGCTAAACTGTGCCGCCCATGGCTCTGTCCAACCTGGCCTTGAACACTGCCAGGGATGGAGCATTCACAACTTCCTTGGGCAACCCATTCCAGTGCC
>WYDI02035804.1:0-30114 GCA_009867235.2 Psittacus erithacus | reverse complement strand
GAAAGTTAGAAACACAGCGCTGCACCAGCCACTAAGAAGGAGAAAAAATGACTGCTATTGCTGAACCCATGACACTCAGATACTATGAAGAATCAAAATCAAATGATTCAAAACTGCGTGTGAGTTTGTTTACCTTGTTTCTACCTGTAATTGACCCCAAGTCAAGCTAAAGAGTTCCTATGATCAAAGCCACCCATACAGAAACTACAGGGAGTGTTGCTATTCTGCTTTGCAGTATAGAGTATAGATCTATCTAGTAACAGAGACTGAAGAAAAGCATTTTGTCTCCTACAGACCAAAACTCAATTTGCATAGAAGAGCCAAATGTAATATACTGTTCCAGGAAAAGAGAAGGTTTAGGGAAGACTGGGGTGAAAAAAATTAATCACTGCAACCTTGCTGTCTGCTTACTGTCTGAGGCAAATAAACGTTGTTTTGGAGAAAAAGAACAAACATGCAAATAAACCCCAAAGGTGTTCTGATTTGCACTGTTTTCTCGACACAGAGATAACAGAAGTTTTTTACAAGGGATTACAGACCAAGAAAGTGTCAGTACAGCTGTGTGCCTGTGACCACTTCATATGTACTTACCATTCATGTATCCATTATGTGTCATCTTTCAACTGTCTGTCCCAGGTGATCTAAATGATCTATCTATGATTCTATGATCCACATATGATCCACACTTTACTTAGGTATATTGTTGTGCGACGTAAAGACTTCTCTTCTCTCCTGACTTTCTCAGGTAGCCTTTTTGCTAAGCATCTGCTTAACTAATCAGAGAAAAGATCTGCTGGAGCTGGGTCCTCTGACTGATTCAAATACCTGTACACAGCAGCAGTCATTCAAACAGGTGCTCAAATGCCTTGTATTTCTGAGGCTTTCCTGGATAAGCATGATAGAATCATATATGATGAACTTTTGGCCTTTCCCTCTAAAACACTAGCCCTTGAACAAAAGAATTGCCTCAGTGTAATGGAGAATTTTTAACTACCTGTTGCTGTCTTCAGAAATGTGCCCGATATAATAACTGGCATCCAGAATATAAGCTTTCTGGGATGTGCTGAGGCTGTTACTGGAACAAAGGTGCTCCTTAAAAGAGGCAATGAGCGTGCCTACATAAGGAATGCCCTCACTTGTTTTTACTGGGCTTAGCCTATGCCGATGACAAGGTGAAGAAGTTAGCAAAAAGAACAGATGTGAAAAGCACATTGCGGGTACATTTGATCCCTCATCTTTCCTCTTAAATAAATAGGAAATTGCTAACCTATAGCACGGTTGTACTTTCCAATCTTTTTACTAGCATGTGTTTCTACCGAGCTATAAGTGAAGTTCATTTATTTTTGTGTCTTTTTCTTGAAGTATGCGATATACTTACACCACCATTGCCCCAACTTGTAAATGTCCACAAGAATAAGTTACTTCAAAGCAGTATTATAGTTTCTACTGCAGTCATAAACTGGATAGTACCTACTCAGATATAATTCTCTGAAAACTGAAAATACATACTTGGTTTGACAGAACAGAGACTAGTTGGCTATTTGGCACCAGCTGTCCAGTGCATATTTTTAAAAAATAAGTTGTTACCTGAAGAATAAGGAATTAAAATCCAGGTTAAGGTAACCTCAGGTGCAGTCACAAGCAAATGCTGAAGGACACTGAAGTTATCATTCGACTAATACCTGTATTTGGGACCTGAATTCCAAAATTTGTTCTGATGATACAGTAAACTAGTTGCTTGTAATGATAAACAGCAAACAGCAATATGTCCAAGGAAGATTTATTTCATTTTGAGAAAGAGTAGTATTTTCTGTATAAATAATACGACAGTGCAGAGAACACAGCTGGAAATGCCTTACAGTGTAGCCTGTCCTCAGAACTGCTGAACATGAGATCCTGCAGAGAGATGACGCACCTGATGGGTACTCTCAAGAAATACAACAGAAGATCCTTCTAGGGCTGCCAAGGTAGAGAATTGACCCCTTTTGCACTATTCAGCTCCTGTAATAACCATTTCTGCTTTGTTCCATGCTGACAAAAAAAATACCCCAAAATACCACATACTTTGCCACTACCTCAAAAAGCTACAGAAGACAGAAAGGAGGAAAGAATCTTACAGACTGTAAGATTCACTCACAGTGAGTTCTGTGAGTGAAAGCCTTCATTTATTATATTATTCAGAAAGCATGCTAAGCACACATGCAAGACTGACTAGAATATGCCTTTGGAACTTGAAAAGAAGTTGAAAATACCAGACTAAAACCACACTTTTTCTTAAGTTTTATGTACCACTATTTCACATACACACATCCTCTGTTTCTGCAGCTTGTATTTGCATATATTTAAAAAGGTCACTTAGAAAAACTAAATTGAGTGAGATTTTCAGAAAGGTTGAAAGTCATTAATTACTAGATATGAGTCTCAGAAATTACGTATGAAGAACTGAAACTATACAAAAACATAAACAAACAAAACATTATTCAGACTATCTGAAACAAACAAACAAAAAAATGTACAAAACTGAAGTAAAATGATGGGGTCTTTCCCTCTACTAGAAGTCACTAACTTCAAATACTGTGCTCAATAAAAGGTTTAAGTTATAGACCTTGTAAATCTTCCTATGGTTACTGAAAATGTATGAAAATGGAATTTCCTGGGAACATTTATAAAGCTGGCCTGTAACACTATGGATTTTAAGGACTGATTTCTTTGGACTGCACTCTGGATTCTTGAAGTTGCTGATATTTCAGACTCACAACCATAGCTAAACTTCTGTTCTGACTGACAAGACATGAGAATATTTTCTTCCTTACATCCAACTAATATATTTTTTCATCATGACCTTCGGTTTTTTCCTCAGTCCAGGCAGAATTTTCATTTCTGTGTATAAAACTTCAATCAGCATATTCTTTTCATCACTTGGTTATTTGCTAAGTAATTATAAATTAGAGGCATTGTTCATTACAAATGTGATGTTTGTCTGTATTTTTGCAGACATGTTTTGCAATGTTCAGTTCAAAGATGAGTAAATCTCCACATTCTGATGTGCACACTGTTCTCCTTAGTGTAAACATGTGAGAAAAGATTGATTTTAGCTTGGTAGAATTACCCCTAAGAATGAAGAAGCATTGATATAACATGGTATCCCATCAATTTTGTAAGGTTATACAATTGGGATGGCAAACCTCTTCTGAAAGTGATAAGCATGTAACCACAGAAAAAGGGAATTATCTGTGTGCTGCCTTCACATTGTAATCCAGATTAAGTTTAAGCAGTTGTACGTTGTACACTAGTGACTTCTGAGCCTTCTTGTGGTTCTTTTTTACCAATTCCTTTTGCAGATGAACAAAGACAGTTTCTAAAATAATGAACTAGCAAATGATTTTTTTTTTGAATGCTGAAAAGCCCCTCTATCTACTTGGGAACACTGATGATCTTCCTGTCATCATCAGGATGCTGATTTACTTCCTGTCATGAGAGTCAGGAGTTCAGACATGACAGCTGGAAGTACTCCCTGGAAAAAAAAAAATAAATAAAGGATTAAATCCAAAGCCAGAAAAGAATTTGTCCATTTTTTTCCATAATAATTTGCCAGCCTATGTCTATGACCTTACGCAAGGCAAAAGTTAATCACAGAGTCACAGGAGCACAGGCTGAAGTGGGAAGCGACCTGTGGAGTGCATCTGTATTATACTTTTTCTTTTTTTCCTATCCAAAACCAAACATAGTTTTCAAAGCAGAAAATATCACAGCCCATTTGCTTATTGTACTTGATCTTGCAGTGACTCCTAAAGGGATTGCCCAGACACCTAAATCAAAATAAAACCTGGGTAGAAAATGAGGACTAGAAGAGAAAATTAGGCAAAACTGTCAATACCAATTAAGGTTATAAGCAGGTGAAAAAGAACTAAAAAAACCCACCAGGATCAGGCAGAACTTAGGTAACCAAAATGATTCATGTATCATAAACTTAAGCAATCAGAAAGGCTTTTTGGGAGCATATGCAATTAATATCAGAAATTCTTACTAAACAGACAGAATCTTAAATCTCTTAGTCAAGCATTTTACCTAACAATTTTCAATTGCTTTTGACAATCCAGTAAAACTTGACTGATCAGAGGGTACCAAATTTTACAGCGCTAACAAAATGCATACAAAGTTATTGTCACTTTTGTTGCTTTTTGATGCAGGTGCTAAATCACACTATTGACAGTCGTTAGGCATATTTAAGTGCATTATCTAGATAAAAAAACCCACACTTATATGCACATATGAAATAACTTGTAAAGATCTAGATGCCATTTCTGAAACTTGCTCCCATGAGGGTATGTGGGAACATGTTATAAAAGAGGAAAAGGAGAATCCTGCACGTTTTAAGCTTCATCTTATAATAAAAGAAAAGTATAGCAATATAGCGATGAAAGAAATGTGTAAATAATGAGGAGACAACCACTAAAAAAATATTATTTTGGATTCATATCCATAAACACCTATGAAAGGAAAGTTGATGGACATCACTGTAGTGGGTGTCCAGAGAGGCATTTGACATAATGGCATAAACTTTCCTAGAGAACACAGGGGTAAGGACAGATGTGTCCTCATTAAGCATGAACATAAACAACAAGAAATAACAAACAAGAATTTGGCAAGCCATAACAACAGGCAGCAGTAAGCCTGATCTCATGACAAACTTAATCTGATAGTCCCTAGGATGCTTTTTTAACAGCGCAGGTAAAGTTTTTGAAAGATGACTGCCTAATTAAAAGCAACTAACTTCAACACTTAAGGTCAGATTTATGAACCTACAAATTGGCACCACGGTGGGTAGCTTTTTGGCATTCAGCTCCTGAAACAGAAAATCAACACCCAAAATGAAAGTAAAGAAAAAGATGTAATGCCTTTGAGGTGAAAGAAGGAAGCTTCTACCCTGTCTCCTCCCTTACCACCAGAGCTTGCAAAGGAAATTCCATCCACCTCTACAAGGATGCCTAAGACTGCTTATTGAACTCAATTGCAGGGTCTTCTCCTGGTCTTCTCCTGGTGACAAGGGTCAAAGTACAAGTGGTTATGCTCTCTTGAAGTCTAGCCCTGCACCATAAGCCTCTTGTGCTCCTGATGCTGCACACTCATATCTATGTGATGATAAACTCACGTGAACTACCTGAGTTTGCCTCTCAGAAAAAAGCAACAGGCACATAAGTCTGTCAACAAGTCCTATGGCTTTGGGGGTTTAATTTCCTAGGTCGGGGTCTGGAAAACTTAATGCAATATTTTTGTGCTTTTTTGTCTTAGGAGATTGCATACAAATACAGACAAAGTGCAGTCCATCTCTATTCCACAGCAACTACTATTACTGTGTTTCCTCACTTGGAGAGTTACTCAGTGGTGAAAGGCTAGATGGTATAAAGAAAAAGGGGAGAAAAGAGGGAAGAAAAGGAGGAAGAAAGGGAAGAGGCTACCAGGAAAAGTTCAAAGTTGTGTCTGCATGGAAAAATGTTTTTGAACATGGAGGAATATATAAAAACAGCAGTGCTGAAAAAGTCTTGAGGTATAGTGAACGGCTATGATATTTCAAACACTATACCAGCAAGCAGAGAAACAAAAAATAATAACTTTGATATGATTTTAGGTGAAAACAGAGGTCCATCCATCATAGATCAGACATGTATCAAGACTTACTTAAAAGGCACAGTTTTGGCCTAGCCCCATACTACTTAGCTCTGGGTATCTCAGAGTTCACATGATGTGGAGAATTCAGAAAAGAAAAAAACAAAGAGCCTGAACAATCTGAACTCTGATGAAGGAACCAAGGAAAGATACAAATTTTATATATCCTGGCTAATATATGTCAATGACGGAAGTCCTGGAAAAGTATGAGTATAAAGCAGCAGGAAAAATTATTTTAAATGATACAAGGGGCATAAATGCAATAAAAGAAGGACTACAAAGCAACATGTAATTTCTTAGCCTTGAAACATGCTCAGCTATAAAGCAGTCTTCTAAAGCAGTGGAAAAAAACTCATCAGTCCAGTAGCTTCACCTTACATTCTGCTGTTGCAACATGATAGAAAATTAGTGCACCAGAAGTAAAATATTAACATTATGGACAGGACACCTGAAAACCTTAAAAATGGTCTGAAAAATACTAAAAAATACATAGCAGGGAATAATATTTTTTGGCAAAGAGAATTATAAGATGATTGAATGGAATTATCACACTTTTAGCCAGCTATGTTCAAAAGACAAAAATTTTTACATAATAGTGTCTTGCACTGAAACAGACTCAAGATACTATGGACACAGATTTATGACTTCCAAAAACAGACTGGTAAAGTTAATTGGGGCAGAGAGATTTTTTTTAATCTCACTTTAAGACCTACAGTGTGGAGTGGGAAATCTCATCAAGTCATCATAGTGACAACAACAACGAATATGTAAATATCACATTAAAAACCAGTTTGTGCTCTTTAGGGTTGGGGTGAGAGGAAGCTCCCTGGGAAATAGCCATTTATCCTTTTAAATCAATCCAGGTAAGGTACTACAAACCTGCCTAAAAAATCATGTAGTACAACCAAAACAGTCAGAACACAAGGAGACGAACATAGGGTAAACAACTCTGGAGGTACTAAAAGAGGGTGGTAGCAGCCATTCATGCACAATACATGGTATGCATGCAAACACAGTCTAATATAATGAAGATGTTTGATGAAAGGGATAAATGAAACCCAAAATAACCCAAAAATGCTATTTTTGAAAAGGCAGTTTCCTTTATCAACAGCAACTTGTACTCTTTCGCAAAGAAAGATCTCTGTCCTCTACCTCTTATCAACCTTTTTTATTTTATTTTTTTATTTATTTATCTGATATTTTCATCTGGTGAAGTTGCAAACTGAAATGAAACGTGTTCTAAACTACCCCACATGACTAAGGATACTGGTGATATGTTTTCTTATTTAACAACAGTGGGAAGCAGTAGCAAATACCACATAGGCCTCTGGCCGTAAGGGCCCCTGAGGCAAGAACTGCTCCTGGCTTTTAATGTGGATGAGCTACAGTGAATGATTGACTTAGTTTAAGGACAAGTGAGAAGTTAACAGAACTGGGTTTGTGAAATTAACTTGAAATTTAGATTGTACCACCTTGATCCCCCATCCCCTCCCTAAAATGAAGAGGTGATAACAGGCTTTCTTGGATTTAATGGATATCTAACCGGATGCCGCTAAAGAATTTGAGAAACATGAAACAGGCTTGAATAGAACAGGTTGGAAAAATTCTTCTATGCAGGGAAATAATTTGTGCACCATGACCAAAACAGTATGATAAATTACAGCATACAGCTGCATACAGGCAGAAAGAACACTTCAGGACAGAGAATATCGTAAAGTAGATTTTAAATAGAAAGCTTGTAGTTCACATTTTTTTCCATGACTAAGATGAAACTTCGGTAAATGTCCTAGTTTAACTGGCCACATTGGCATTATGGGAAATATACTGTAAATACCCACAAGTACACATGTAAAGTTAGTGCTATATGTTAATTATTCATCTGGTGCTTTCTTTTTTAATCCTTTGTGAACTTACTTACATCTGAGCAAAGACATTGGAGAATGAGGTCCAGAAACTGTACTGTACATGAAGATGAAGGGTTTTAAATAGTAAATCAAACAAGCCAGCTTGTTGCCAAAAGAAAGTAGTACAGAAAAATGATTTGCGCATGACTCCTTCAAAACCCACAGTGCAATTTGAGGGAAATGCAATGTAATTTGAACTAAATTCAAATATTCCTTATTTAATATGAGCATACATGGATATAAATAAAGTGCATTTGCATATAAAAAAATTTGAAAGCAATATAGCTCCTTAAAAATATGTGCTTATTCCCTTCTTTCACCAGTATGTGATTGACCTACAGCATATAATCAGAGAGTTTCCATTAGGAAACATTTAAGATCTTATCCATTTCATCTAAAACCTAAACTAAGTTCTTCCAATAACTTTAACCTAATTACAACTAGAAGAGAGATGACTTGTCTAACACAATTCCTATCAAGAAACATTCCAGGTCAGGGGTTTAATATGAGCTCTGAGGAAACACTCATGATATTCTAAATGCTGACTTTGAAAAACTTGTTTAATTTGACCTTTTTCATGTTCTTATATTCCTCCTAATAATTCAGTGGTTTCAATATTTAAATTTTTTTTTTAAGGACAATTATATTTGATCATGCTGAAAAAATCCCATACCTGTTCCTACTGCAAAATCTGTTAATGCAATCTTTCTAAACTTTACAGAGTTTATAATTATCTACACTTTATAATTACCTACACTTTACAAAAATTTAAATTATGCAGAATTAAAGCATTTCAAAATATGTTAACCCTCTCAACACCAATAAAGTTCATTTGGATTGACTTCAGTAGAGTAGGATTTCCTTTCTTAAATTTAGCAAATTGATGTATTTCTACAGAAATTCAGAGCAGAGCTTTCTAGCTTTTGACTAATTTTGCATCTAGCAAAAATATTTGCCAAGGATGCTATTGCAATACGGATCTTTCACATTTACCAGTCTTATGGCAGTTTTCAGTACAAAATAATTAGAAATTATTGATGACCATAACATCATATTTTACCTACAGCAAAAAATCTGCGATAATGTAGTAGGAACAGCTGAAACATTAATCACTTTCTCCTTGGTTCTTGAAACACTACAAAATTGAATTGTTCTATCTTTAACAGTTGATGTTTGTGTCTATCATGTTGGATAGACATGGATAGATAATACTGACAGTATTATCTTGCTGTTATTTCCTCTATAAGCTTTCCCTGGTATTAGAGCTTTATTAGAGATTTTTCTCATTTGCTCTTAATTTTAAAAAATTTGCTTAAAATTAAGATGATTCCAAATTTTTGCATGAAGGTTTGTGTTGTTTTTAATGATAGGTATGGAGGTATAGAAAAAAATAAACCTGTTTACCAATGTAATTTGCCACATCTTTCCAAGAACTGTTTTAAAATACTTAAGTTATGGAAAAACAGTAATGCAGAAAAGCAGATGCAGAACTTAATCAAATATGACCAGGCCACAGAGGAGATTAGAAAAAAAAAAAAAAAGAAATCCAACAGTTGCAGAACAAAAAGTGGAAAATTAAATTTGTGTATAAAATCTGTTACTTTAATAATAATACATTTTCACATAATAGCAACATAGTATAAAAAGGCATCAAATCCATAAGTCTACCTCATTTCTTTATAAATAGTACTAGGCTTCTTGTAGTAAGCCTCCATGTTACCTTTTTCAGGTTATTTCTAAAGCTGGTTTTGCCTGAATTGGTAACTTGTGAGTATATGAGCTTTCTATTCATTAGCAAACTCATTCAGTATAAGTTTCAGAACAGCTCATTCAAAATCCCTGCAATATGAAAAAGGCAGTGTCACCAACATTTTCACATATAACTGCCCAAGGTGTAAGAACATAAATGAAGATTAGGTCCTTAGCTTTCATCTTCTTTATGTGGATGCTGACCTATGCATGATTTTGAATTCAGTTTCCTAAAAAGCAACCAGGGAGGAGCTGAGCACATATTACTATAGCTAACTTTAGGCAATAAAGGAAATATGACGGTCCCAAGAAAAGAACAAGAACAAATTACCACTAACATGATTAGCTAGACTTTGCAATGAAGAAGCGCTGCTTCATGATGTAACTAAGTACAAAAATAGATCTAAGTGGAACAGACTTTACCTTTCTGTTTAGCTTTAAACTCACTTTTGAAACTGTGCATCTTTGGCTCTGGCTTTGACTATACAAGAACTGCTGTAACTGATGGCAGGGTGTAGCAAAACCCTGCTGAAGTTGACACTGCATAAGGAGTGTCAAGGACTGGAACATCTCTACTTCTATTTTATAATTGCAGTCAGAACCATCTATTGCATTGGTAGAGACTCATTCTGATCAGTTTTCACAAATGTTTGAACATTAACACTCACAATACTGTTAATTAATTTAACTAACACAAAGAGCTCAAAGGAACATTGAGAGGAATCAATATTTTAGAAATAATCACAAAAGTAGAAAAAGTTCAGAGAAGGCAGAAAAGGATAATCAAATGCCTAAACCACATTTCTGTGAGCATCGACTAAGCAAATTCCAGCCTAGGAAGACCTTGAGTCAGAAATTATTGCTAGGAGAGACTTGGAGAAACTATAAGATGGCCCCTCCAGTACAAGCTCATTCCCAAGAATCTGCTTTCTGTTAATGTCAGATGCTGGGATACCAAGCTGAATGGACTTTTTCCATTATCCAGTATTCCTACATTCTTAATATCAGTGGATGTAACTTCAAAACAAATTTACAGAAGGAAGCAGACAAATGCTTCTCACTTGTTGCCTTTACCTACCCATACATTAGACAGATGCTTCCATTTGCAGGAAAATTTATTCTTTACTGCTTCCAGTTCTGAGTGTGTGCATGTCTGTGCATTTATATGTGTGCATATATTGTGTATCTATATATGTATATATGCACATACATATAGGCAGTTTCATCACACAAACTTACTCTGGGTCAAATAGGTTTTATTATTAAAAAAGAACAATATCATAATTTATTTTCATTTCCTGGCATTCCAAGAGATTAATCTAATATATTTTAATGACACCTACCTGGATGAATTAAATTTCAATTAGACTTTCATTAGAAAGAGATGACTAGCGGGGCTGCCACTGAAGAAGAGGGAATAAAATAGCCAGAAACGCTGCCCTAGAGAACTGTGAGCAAACCACATACCAGAGGGCAGCACTGCTCCATGGTATTTTCCGCGCTTTTGTGATTGTAGCAACTTTTACCATATGCACCCTGAAGAATTATATTTTTGATTCTTCTGTCCTTTTGCAAGGCTATTCTCTAGCAAGTTCTACCTTACAATTTCCTGAAATCCTTGAAAATACTAAGTGTATCTTTAGAGTTGCTCTGTGTAAGGGCTATGAGATCGTTCCCAATAAATGACAAATAAATACAATAAATAAAAATTCCTGAAAATAACAAATAGCTCAAGCAGGAGGTTACAAAAGTGCAAGGAATGAATATCAGGCAGCAAAACATACATGCTTTTCCTAGAGTGCAGTGTTAATATATGACACATTTCTGACATGAACATAAAGGTCACAAACTGCTACTGAACCTGAAGACTAATCACACTCTCATATAAACATGTCTGTACACTGAACCAGGAAAAAAAATATCAAGTTTTTTGTGAAAGCATCTTTACAAAGCTCATGTTACAATTGAGCAAAGTACAAAGAGCTAGATACTTCAGAATACTTTGAGTGGTTACACTGAATACTGGATCATTTTTGCAGCAGTAGTTAATTGGACATCTTCGTTCCTGGGCTGTATAGCAGTTCCTGAGTTATTTCCAAATTGCAGCACATACGTCTATGCTTAAATTCCACTGCTTTGAATTTATCTTTTCCAAGTTCTGTTTTAGAAATGTGCCTGACCTGGCAGCTCCTGCCTGCTTGATGTTACTAAGCTTTAATTCTGAATAGCCATTAAAATTCTGCTTGCTCTACAGTGCCTCACCTCACTGCCACAGCCTCACAGAGAATGATTGTGGAGGGAAATTCTGTCTGAACAGCTAAAATCCAGGAACAACCCAGCTGGAGTTCAAGTCTCCATTTATATCAGCAAGTGTATTTTCCTGCAGTGAGTGTAGAAAAAGGCATATACATAAAGAAATACAGTTGAAATTACTGCTACAAAATAACATAATAACATTTTGTATTTGCATGATACCTAATCTTCAAAGCATTTTATGTGCACTATTTAATCCTCAAATTACTTCTTTGAAAGGTATCATCTTCCACATTTTTCATACAGATAGAACCTAGGTAGATGTTAAACAGTGGATTCTCAAAGGACTAAGTTTACATCTGGGCAGCACTTTCAGAAAACAAATTATCTATCTTTCTAAAGGTCACAGTGTAGAAAAGCTTTAGAAATATAAGATCTTTGGTCTAAATCCAAACCAGCCCAGTCAAAGTGTGTCTATGAGCACTACACAACTTAACAAAAATTGCCCAGAATTCAAATACAATTTGCTTTGTATTTACTTTGCATAGGCCAACGGCAGCAGCAGTTAAGTTTAAAAAAAAGTGTTTCTGTAGTGTAACCAAATGTTTGAAATGTTTGTGTAGTAACAACAGTTAGGTGAAAAGGAAATACAGAGCATATTACAAATATGCAAACTGAAATCATGAATATACACTATTTACTTCTCAAGAAGATGAAAAAACCATCCCACCTGCCTCAGTGTTGAACCACCACAAGACAGAAAATGAAAAAGGTAAGAGGATTATTTCAGTTCCCTCAGGCTAAAAGACCTGGACATCAGTGAAATGCTAGATGCCTATCTAACTCCCAGAAATGTTAGTTGGTACACACTATTTAACTAAGACATCTGCCTGGGTCTTCATATTTAGGTGGGATTTCCTCACCTATCAGCAGTGTAAGCAGAGAAATTAGCATTTGAGAAAATGTCAGCCCTTAATTCAAGAGCATCTATCAATAAACACATAACAGCTTTTGTGTCAATTGAGCCTAAAGGAATAAAGGAAGTCTTCATTTATAAAATGACATTTAAATCAATTCTTCATCCGAGAAGAGAATTGCAATCATCTGAAAGCTGAACTTTCAGTTTGAGCTTTCAGCAGTCTTGAACTTCTGGGCACTGTTGCTTATGAGCTTTGGGAAAAGAGGTTAAAAATATTCCTCTAAATCCTTCAAATTTAAAAGCTGAAATTAACCCACATATATGTGCCAGCTTGATCTTCCCTGAGCCCCAGAGCTTCCAGGGCACACTGTAGCAATGCTGATGCTTGTGCTTGCAGGTGCCCAGTAAAAGGACAACTTACAAAACAAACAAACAAGCAAACAAAACAAACAAATAAACAAAACAAAGAAAAACAAACAAAAAAGCCCAACTCAACATTTTTCTACCCTCTGGTCTTTGTATGTCTCAGAATTTTGACAGAAAACTTTTTGGCTTTGGTTTATTGATCTGGTGTTCACGGTAAATCAGGGACCTTTTGCAATCTTTTCGAACTTGGGTTTACAAAGAGGATTTTGATTTCTACATAAATTTAGACAGTTTATTTACACTTTTATTTTTCACTCATAGGCTATTACAGTTATAACTGTCAAACAGGGAAAGCTGACTTAGCTGGATTAGTTTCCCTGTGAAACATTTTTTTTAATCATCATTTCAAGAGAGTAGAGTGCTGTAACTCAAAGATAGCTCAGACTGTAATACTAAGGACTTGCAATGGTCAAATGTTACTTTAAACTTTATTTCTATATCTAGTCAAATTGTTTCACCCTTTCCAAACAATTTCCTCTTCATTACTCTTCTCAAACTAAGAGGATGCTCTTTTTCCATATTGCTTGAAAAAGCAAATCTGCCTATAGTCAGGACTGAAGTTTACAAAAAGACAAAACTCCTTCACAAGGGAGAGGTGAATGAATGTTGTTCTACTGTATGCATTTAGACATTTTCGCAGAATATTCTGAAGGATGACCTTGAGATAGCTCAATGACAATCAGTGTTTGTTCAGTGGACTAAGTTGGTAATCAAGATCCTCTGTTTTGCTTTATGTATTTCAGAACTACAGAGAGTTATTTATGATGACATGATATATTTAACACTGGTCTATGCAATATGTTTTGCACACATAGGCTGCTATATAAAATAGGTAATAACCTACTGCTTCAAAATAATGCTGTACAAATACAATCCATGGGAAAGTACACAACGTTAGAAAGCTGCAGTAGGTACATTTATTATGCGGTTAGACCGCGTTAAGTCTTGCTATGTGTTATTGATTATTTACCTGCCTTTTCCCTAATAGTCTCAGTTCATGTGACCCCAAGGAATTTATTCATGGGAAACACTACAATGGTGGCTGCTTATGCTCAAATGTTCATTAATATCAGAAGCACAAGTGGCTACATGTGATTGGAAGTGTAATATGGACAACTGTAATTTCTAGGTGAATTTGATACAATTAATTAACATGCAAAGACTATGCAGTAAGCTGTGTTTATGAAAAAATCAGTAAACACTTGTAATAAAAATGATAATAAGCATGTTAGTTCAGTAAATAATGAAAAAGTAGACTATATGTTTTATTGGACTAATTAAGAAAAGCTTTATAGGATCAAATGTTCTCATCAAAATTAAAGAAATTCCTTTTTGAAAGAGTCATGAAAATAATTTCAATTTTCTTACTGAACTTGGTGAACTACTGGAAACTCATTGAGCCATAGCTCTTCCACAGACTTTATATGGCTTTTTTAAATGGAATTTCTATTTGCTTAAGTTGAAACCTACAGTGTCTCAAAACAAAACAAAACAAAAAAAATCCTTACCTAAAATCCTGTATGAGTACAGCTATCCTATACTGTGCCTGATAGATGCAACCAAAAAGAAATATCACAGGTTTTTGGGTTGTCTTTTTTTTTTTTTGGTGGGGTTTTTTTTTGTTTTTTTTTTTTTTTTAGGAAAACAAAACTAATAACACAAAAAAAACCAAGCAACCAAGAAAAAGGCCTTCATAGTTTAATGAGGTTTTTTCTGCTCAGTAAAAGTTGCTTCCATGGATTAGTGGTCAGCTGTGACTTAAGATATATATTCAGCAAGGAGAAAAAACAAAAAAGTGAGAGCTTGCCTTTTTTATTGAATGGGTTTGGAATTAGATCTCTGCTTGCCCTTAAATATATGCTTAACCTGTTTTGCTAAATCAAACTGGAAACAATCATCCTTGGAAAGTGTCCTATCTGCTACCAATTAGTTTAGTAGCAACTGTCAAAACATCAGAGTATTCTGCGAAAATATTTACCTGATTTCCCTTCTATTTCCCATTTAGCTGTCAGTGACAAAGTGTATTCCCATACAGTCAAAGTTTCAAATTATTCCCTTTTAGCCATATTCCAAACCATCTGTGACTGATAGAAATAACCATAGTTTCAACCTATTTGCAACATGAAGCCTGAACATCAGGTTTTATGCATCTTGTCCGGAAAACTGATTGTTTATGCCACACCCTTTCCTAACACTTTCCAAAATCATTCTCTTATGACATGTAAGAAAACTAAAGGACTAAAATGGACAACCTGTATGATACAGATGTCTTTGAAGAGGTGGAACTTCTACTCAGGTAGAAAGTCATATTATTGTTTCTTGCTTTCATGAGGGAATAAAACACTTCAGATTTACATTTTATCTTCTGAAGTTTTAATTTAGTTTATCAGCTGACTTCTATTGTTATGCTGGAGCAAGGACCAACTTCATTCTTGCCTGAATAGGCCAAATGAAAGAGGTAAAGGAAAATGGGGTGTTTCACATGAAGAAGTGAAAACATATCCTGAACCTTGTTTCAATTGCCTTATCACACACAACTCACATCCTTTCAAATTCCTTAGCTATTTTCTGCATCAGTCACATATTAGCTATACATTTAATCCTCTATTTAATAAAGCTGCAGGCAATGGGATGTGTTTGCCATGTAGCACTGGAGTGAAAATCAGTGCAGCTATTAGTTCACCAGTCAAACCAGTGGAAGAAGGAACACAGAGCATGCAACTGACTTTAAAGTCTCTCACAGCACTTCCATTTGCTGCTGTAAAAAGAACCATCAGAAAGAGGCCTAACCACACAACCTGGCTGGAAGGCTGACCGTCAAGTATGTTTCTGGCCACCAAGCAGAGTGTCAGCCATATGAAAGACTCCAATTGCCTTAAGAGAAGGTCATGACTGTGCAGATGAGCCGCAGGAAAGAGAAATGAATACATCTGCTTCAGGCTAGGTCATCCCCTTCCAATACAGGATCAGGATTTGATCAAGAGAAAGAACTACTGTATAAAATGTAATTAAATCTTGGTTTCAAATGTCAAGTATTGATAACTTGAACCTCTTAGGTGGTTTAGCTAAAAGGAAACAAATACCCACAATATAACAGAAAGTGCTTGTATTTGATTTTTAAGAGAAAGACATTTTCTGCTACAACAAATATTCAAGGGGTTGTGCAATGAAAGAGTGTATTTCAGTGTAGTCTAGTCTGCAAGGAATATAAATTAGGTTTCTATAGCTTTGAGTCTCAAAATCACATGTTCAAAATCTGTAACATTTTTAATTTTGCCCAGAGTGTTACTGTCTGATTGCCTACAATGTCCTCCTAAATTAATACCAAAATATCATTATAGTCCTTTGTAATGAACTTTGCTTTCATTTTGATTAGCTTCATTCTAGGCCCAATCCATGGCCATTTAGTTTAATGAGAGTTAGAATGGGCTCATAATTTGCCAGCTGTAATTTTCTAAGAATTGCTTTTTCCAAAATATTCTGTTTTTCGTGCTGTAGGGAAGTGCTTTTAATCAACACCATGTTTTCACTAAATCATGCACTAAGTGCCATTATATATCAGCAATTAGGGATCCAAATGGTTTAAAATACTATAGTTCTTTCTACAGGCTTGCTTAAAAATAGAAAGAAATGCATCTCTCTATATAGAAATGCACATTTTGCAGAGGATAGTTAGCATATTAATGAGATATTTTTAATGAGAGACATAGCAAACTTATAATTTTAAATTGCTTCTTGATAAAACATTGAAAACATACATGCACATTCAGGAGTCGCTAGACATTCTAGGATTGTAAAACCTATAAATTCAGTTAAAAAAAATCTAAGCAACAAACTTTCATTTTTGTCATGTATTATTTTAAAATCACAATTGCCTTACTGTTCTAATTATAACTATACATAGATTAAGGCAGCAACCACACTATTTAGGGTAATAATTTATAAATGCCTCTTGTATTATTACATAATCTCTATTAGTCAGTACATTTCATACTGCATTATTCAATCTGTAGAATGAATCGGGAGGATTATGACTAGAAAATAGTGTGGAAGAGTTTACTTCAACATTTTCACTTTACTAATATAGCAGTTTATTAATATAACTGGAGTTCAGGTTCTGTTGTTAAAACTTAATCACATCACCCTTGCCAACGGTTTGAAGGGTTTGTACTCTACATTTCTCTCTAGATCAGTAACCTGTGAGAAGAAACCATTGCTATAATATAATGTATATCTCAGTTCGGAATATCCTCTGCTCATGTCCTAAAAATTTTATTTTAGTTTAGTACTAAAAAAGGAAGACATATACTCATTTTTGTTAGCTGGAATAGTCCCCTAATTTTACTTTGGTAGTACATAGGAGTTTAGTAAATACAGGTAGTAATTGGGGCATAAATTGGGATATTTAACATCCAGAATTCAATGCAATACTCCTTTCCAGTCTTTTCAGCTGAGGAGGATATACCTTTCCAGTTTTTGTCCTGATGAATGCAAAATCTAAACCATAGAGTGTCTGGAAGTGAAAGTGAATGCAAACATTTCATTTCCTGCCCAGTATACCACTATGTTTCTTTGAGTTATATTGACTTCGTTTTACTTCCACTGAGTACCTGAATTTTTTTTATTATAAGTCCCCAGATACATTTGCCCACATTTATTTAAGATTAATTTTCTTTTGCTATTTTCTGCCAATACCATAACTGGTGATCACTGCATTTCTCCACTGTGGATAGCAAGAAAAATTTCACCACAATGATGTTAATTCTGTTCTGGTTCATTAATTACAGTGCTTGCACTGATCCTTAAAGCTCTCATAAAAACATTATCTATGACAATGAATGTGTAAGTATTCCAGGCCTCAGTTTCTCAAACATTTAAAAAATGTTTTCTTACGAAAAAACAAGGTGTGTTACCCCCAGACTTACTAGGCTTACATATGGAAATGGGTCAAGAGTATGCCTGTGAAGTAACCCATAGTCAGGAAAGGAAGATATCAACAGAAGAGCTGCCACTTCCTAGAGGAAAGGGCATACAACTGGACACCCATCTCAGGCAGGATATGTCAACTTATCACATTAATTTTGAACATTGTACCTACAAGACATAATGAGGCCACATGAACTGGGATTATCACCTATCATTGAGTACAAAGAGATACACGGCAAATGTTTCTTTCTTGTTTAAACCTATTTCTTCTTATTAATAGTTCAGTTTTGCCTTTAGATGAGATTTTTGCTTTCTTTGACTAGCAAGTCACCATATACAGAATTAGGGAAGATATCTGGTCCACCATAAGACTGCAATGATTATGCATGGCTGTTATCCACACATACTTAAAAATATTTTTCACAATAATCTGACCTTATTTGAATTTCTGAAGGTGGTCTATGACTGTTATTCTTTTCTACCATAAAAATCTTTAGGCACAAACTAGAGCAATTGCTCATTTTCTGTAACATGTAAGTAAAATAAAACTCACTACATTGTAAACCTTGTAGAAAACGTTACTATACTGGATCTAAGAAGTTGACACTGTGCCTGTATAAATAACTATAAATTAAGCCAGAAGTCAGGCATCTCTTTTCAAAGAAATCAGTCCAGTTGTCAGTAAAACACAGATCATCTACAAGTCCTGTTTCTTAGCTGGTATATATCTTCCTTTCTCTTAAAGCCTGACCAGAGCAATATGTCATCATGTTATGTCTGTTATTTATTTTCTTTAAAATTCTTGTGGGAATTTATTACCAATACTTAAGAGCTCGTATACTGACACTGAAAAACAAAACACAACTATTTTAAAGATAGTAAACACCTTAGTCCTATTTGCCATAAAAGATCATGTCAACTGGAGGTCTTAAAAAAACAGTCTTAACATGTTAATTACATCTATGATAGCCTATGAAAAAATATTACTACAGGATCCATCAAAACTACTGTTTACCTCTAAATTAGTTTATGCTGAACTTCAGAGTACAGTTCAAGACTTGACTGTTTTCCTGCTAGTGTGCATGGGTTGTGTTTTAAGAGATTTTATTAGAGCAATGGAGATCCTTTTCTTTGGGTGATTCTCTTCAGATACCAAGAAAAGATAATGCAGGTGTAAACCTTAAGTGCAAAGAATAGCCAGCAAAGGGTTAGAGAAAAAAGAAAACAGCCTGCAAAATAAAGGGCAGTTGGACTAGCAGATGAGAAATTAAGTCAGATCCAGCCATGACAGTCAGCCAGATGTTCTTCAATGTATCTTACTGCAGTTTCCAAACTGAAAAATGCTAGAGTTTCTCTACATACTAGTAAAAGAGACTACATGGCCTGGGTGTCATCAACAACAGTTACACAAAAGGTCTGCTTAGCCTTCACACTTCTCTTTGCTTTCATCTTTAATTCATTAAGTTCTGATTTTTAGCATTAAAAAAAAAAAAAAAAAAAAGGAAGCAGCGAATTATTAAACCTCCTGACTTGACTGCACTGCACAATATCGCAATAGCTCAGTCATTCCAGGATATGTACAACGGACTAGTCAAAAAAAGTTTGACAGCCTTAAAGTGTTGTACTATGATGCGTTGAATCATATACAGCTATATACATATACATATACATATACGTTGAATCATATACAGGTATATACAGCTGTCTTCTAAAACTGCGTCTTCAGCATTTTTTTTTTTTTTAAGTAAATTCATTCTTTTGTATTTTTGTAATCATTGATTGGTCTGGCTAGCAAAATGGAAGATACATAAAATAATAATAATGGTTCATATATTATGAGCTGGGTGTCCCTGTTTTTCAAGTAGGTCTGAATTCTAATTTCTACTTGAATTACATGGAGCACAACTTTCTTCTGTACCTCTTATTCCAAACTATTTTACTGCAAGATATACTTTTTTCTTTTATCTGTTCACAGTGTGAGCTTTTCAGAGACTACTTTTGTCAATATGACTTAGAGTTATTCTATGTAGTTTAAACACTAGGCAGAAATGTTTAAGTTCGGACCTTGGTTACTTTAGGATTCTTCTGTAGTGGGGGAAAAAAATGCCTCCACATTTCAAGGCTATAGCTATATGCCATGTTCCTGTCAAAATGGGATCTTGTTCTAACTTTAAGAATTCCAGACTACTATTTGAAAATACTGTAATACATGTTAATATATATTTGGCACTTCCTGATGATAATGTAACACATTTTCGTCATCTAAAAGTTATGGTAAAATGCTATTTTCTACCATAGAGAAATATAAAAGTATTTTCAAGAAATCACGTTGCAACCCAATATACTGGAAAGAACAAGGGAAGGAAAGAAGGAAATGAAAAGTATTTTTGAACAAGCTAAAGGGGCAGGGAGGGGGGGGAAGGAAGTGGTTAGTATTACAGCAGAAACCTCTTTAGGACACTTCAAAATATTATGCTCACTGCTGCATTTAATGTTGAAATTATTATATTTAAGTCAACTTCAAACACCTCTCTTAAAAGAAAATGAGTCATTAACAATGCCAACAGATTTCTAATGTCACATTTAACTAAATTAGGGTGCTAAGAAGATAGCATACATATTTATGAGAATAGTTTATACATAGAAGGATGTTATTAATTCCTGATAAAAAGAAAGGACACTTACAAAATTTTTATGATGGATTGAATAGAGTTAAATTCAAGATAGTGAAAATAACTAGGTAAAACAAAAAATATAAACTTAGAAAATTTCTTAAATCATTTATACAAGTAATTCATATCACCTCCTGTTTATTGTAACCTGCTTGCTTACCAGACATCTGAGGCAAATAGAGCAATACACTCAGATTCAGAAGACACTGCCAGATAGCAAGATACAACTGCTGTCTTTGTGGATACATACTCTATTTGCTAACATACTAACTTCAGTAATTTTCCTGTTATTTTTTCATTTAACACAGTTCAAACACCTTCCAAAACACTGTGGTGAGACCGTAGCCTTAAATGTGCATGAAACACATGCAGCTTCTCCTACAGCTGGTGATTTTTGTCATACTGTAAGAGGTCCATCCTATCATCCTCACTTCTTAGAAATAATACCCTCCTTCCATGTACCCTCCTCAAAACATACACATACCTTACCCCAGAGAGTGATTATAGAATAGATACAATTAACAAGTAAAATTAAGCAGGCTAAATCATAGGGTTACTGTAATAGAGCTTTGATGATCTTGAAAGGTCCACATCCAGCACAAAACCAGGATCTGTAAGGTCTATGATATTCCTTACAAAGTTTGGTCTGCCCTGCCCTGGCTGCATCCCTTAGTGAAGGCACAGTAACTTTCCCACCACTGTGTTCCAGAATTTTACCACTCTTGTGGCATTATGGACACAGAAAATGGACAAGTCCTTTTTTGTTTGCAGCAACCCTTTAAGTATCTAATCATGTATCTTTAGGTGCCTAAAGACTTATTCCTCCTTCTCCCTGTTCATTCTTTCCCCTAGGGCTTCCCTTTTTTTGACCTAAGATGCTCAGTCCTTCTTAACAGGATTTGGGGTTTAAACTATTTTTGTTGTCCTACTCTGGTCTAAGCCAAATAGAACCATACCTCTCCCAAAGCGCAGTGAGAAAAACTGGATGCAGTATTGCTAGGCAATATTATGGGAGGGTAGGAGAGGAAGATTACCACATCTGCCTTGTAGAATTGCCTCTGTGTTTTGCAACTATACAATTGATTACATTCATTATTATCCTTTAATATTTTCTATAAAACTGACCAGTTTTTCAAAAGCCTGAATTTGTGCAATCCATGCTTTTTTTGTCTACAAAGTCTCTTACCTTTTTGCAGAAAGAAATTTCCATTGTTGAACATCATTTGTTGAAATGTCAGATGCTACTTCATGTCAGATGATACTCATCAGCTTGTTATCTTCTAAGTGGTTTATATCTTATTTGTTGAGATTCTATTCTGCAACTGTTCTCTCAATAACTCAAAGTGTAGTAAAGCATTTCCAGCCAAATGAGAACCCTTACACTTTACCAGGATATTTGTATTTGCTTTTTCCAAATAAACTTGAGGAATGGCTTTCTTATTTCCATTTTTGTCAACTTTTTATTTTCTATTTCTCCTTCATATGGTCTAGATCTAAGATGTACCTTTTTCTACAGTTCCCTACATCCTCATCCATACACTTTTCTCATTTTTTACATATTTCAAAGACTCACTTTTCTCTTCTCATCTCTAAACTTTATGTATCTTAGTCCTCTTCTTTCTGTGAACAGCTGATCCACAAAAATAATATTTGTAGAAATAATAATCCCTTTCTATTTAGCAAATAAATAAATATTAAATGTTTGGGGGTTTCTTGCCATAGAGTTATTTGGATGATACCCAAGTTCTGATAAAATAAGTTTTCATTCATTCTCTGGAGGAACACAGTAATCTCAGTTAATACTGGTGAAAATCACATTAAGTCTTATTTTATCCATTTTTACGATACCAGGTTATTAAATTATAACTTTTCAGAGAGGTTTAGAAAGTTAGAAAGTGCATTCTTAAAAGTATGGGTTAGTCAAGGTTACCACTGCTACTGCTGGAAAGCAGATGAGAGAAGAAAATGCAGTACTATCTTTCACTAAGCAAAGGAAGATACACCATTGTTCATTATAGGAATATGAGTTCCAGCATCAGTTAAGGAAGCACTGTTATGTGGAAATCAAACAGCCCACTCCTTTTCCTATATCCCAGTTTTGCCTCTCCTCACATCCTTACCCGCAAGTTCTCCTTTGTTCAGTAGTTCAGGTGCTGCATGTGTTCCTCCACCACAATTGTGCCACAGAAACAGCGCTGTCCTCCACATGCATACACTGGTAGATTCATGATGCACTGTCCAACTAATGTCATTAGCATGGGTACATACAGTGTATTGGTACAGGTCCTATATCTGTAAGGAAAATACAGAAACCAATGAAGCAATTCTTCTAGTCATGGACACATACTCATTGTCATCTTAAGACTTCAGTGAGACTCATCAGCAATTTACTAGACTGGAAATACACTGCTCTTTAATCAATAACAGTGGAATACTGAATATAAAGCTATTTGCCACCTATTACAGAGAACATGTAGTAAAATGGCAAGAAAGACAAACTGTCTGTAATATTATTCTGCTTCTACTTAGGATCAGAAATAATGAAAACTACTAAATTCAAACAGGACACACCAGATAGTCATCTCACTGTTTAATACACACCTGCCTTTCCTAAACCTTATGATATTTTGTTGTGAATTGAATGCTACTTATAAACTCTGGAGCAGATGACACATTTTAGATATAATTTGGAAGGCTGAAGGGAGAGAAGTTCTGATCTTCTTTCATAATGTGACATAAACTAGACATACTGTAGTAATATTCATATTCTAAGGATATGACTCGTGGGCAACTTACACCTGATCTTTACCCGAAATAAGTTTTGAACTATTCTGAAGCTAGCAAACTAGTCCCTATCACTCTGATGTTACCAGCTGAATGAATTGTTATGCATTACATGGCATTACTATGCCATGGTGAATAAATAGAAATGCATGTCTGCATTTAAAAAAATAGACTAGACCAGACTAAACTAGACTAAAAATCAGGTATTAGAAAAACAGAATATTGCTTTTTAAGTACTGCATATAAAAGCTTCACAAGAGCGTCTCAAATAAATGTATCCATAAAGATTGTCACAACTATAAACAATATTAAAATATAATACTTCAAATAGAGGACATTTATGCTGACAGAGACAACAAATCTGCTTAATTTCACAGCACTATTTCTGCAAGTTGTAGGTTTTTTTCTTTATTTTCTTTGGAATACTTTGAATCAGACATCCTAGCTCTCCAAAATGTCATGTTTTATCTCTGAGCTTTCCTAATGATCACATTGTTGCCTGGGGATTTGGTTCCTTGTTAGCCTTTAGTCCTAAACAGCCTTGCTGAGCTCTGTTGCTTTCTAATTATTTTAAGCATATCAATTAAAACTTCTCCTTAGTGTTTACATCATAGACTTCTGCGCAAGAATGGCACAAACTCTTACAGAAAGTCCTCAGCTCAGTTCAAAGACTAGTGACAAAGGTCATTAAAGAAATGACTGAAAAAGAAGGGTTTCTTTCTAACACAGTGCTGAAAAGTGGAAAAAAACATAACAAGAAAACTACTCCAAAGCTTCACTTTCTCAGTGCTAGCTGTAGCTCTTAAAAATAGCTGATTATAAGGAAACTATTTAAAGAACTCTTTTTTTTTAAAATGGAAATAAAATAACATCTAAAAAAAATTAGCTGCTCCTTTCCCCTTCCCCCTTCAAAGGCTCTATTTACCTTTACTTCAACTTATCATATGTCTGTTGGAAATGCAACACAGCAGAGAGGAAACAGTCTAGGAGGTTCCTGGAGTGGGCAGAGGACAACTTCCTGACACAGCTGGTCAGGTGAGTGAGCCAACCAGAGAAGGTTCCCCGCTGAACCTGTTGTTTGTAAGCAGAGAAGGACGTGTGGGTCATGTGATGGTTGGAGGGGCTCTCAGGTAGAGCAATTATGAAATTATGTTAGAGATTTTCATTCTTGGATAAGTAAGGAGAGAGTTCAGCAGAATTGCTCCCTTGGAATTCCAGAGGGCAGACTTTGGCCTGTTTAGGAGGCTGGTTGCCAGATTGCCTTGGAAAGCAGTCCTGAAAGACAAAGGAGTCCAGGAAGGCTGGACCATCTTCAAGAAGAAAAACTTACAGGCACACACAGAAGCAGCACATTCCCGTGTGCTGAAAGATGGAAGACTGGCAAGGCTCATCAGAGAGCTTTGTTTGGAACTCAAGAAAAAAAGGTGAGTTTATAACCTTTGGGAGAAGAGGCAGGCAACTCAGAAAGACTACAAGAATGTTGTGAGGTTATGCAGGAAGAAAATTAGAAGAGCCAAAGCCCAAATAGGAATTAACCTGGCTACTGCTGTAAAGGATGATAAAAACTATTTATATAAATAGTTAGCAATGAAACAAGGGATAAACAAAATCTTCCTTTATTGGAATGGGGGTGGGGAAATATGGTGACAAAGGATGAGAAAAAGGGTAAGGTGCTTAATTCTTTCTTTACCTCAGTCTTTAATAATGAGAAAATTGTTCCCCAGGTACCCAACATCTTGAGCTGAAAACTGGGATAGGGAGCAGAATGAATTCCCCATAATCCAAGGGGAAATGCTCAGCTACCTGCTACACCACTTAGACACAAACATGTTTATGTGGACAGATGGGATCCACCCAAGGCTACTGAGGGAGCTGGTGAAAGTGCTCACAGAGCCACTTTCAATTATTTATCAGCAGTCCTTGCTAACTGAGGAGGTCCCAGTAGACTAGAGATTAGCAAATGTGATGCCCATGTACAACAAGGGCTGGAAGGAGGATTCACAAAACTACAGACCTGTCAGTCTCACCTTGGGGTTGGGGAAGGTTATGGAGCAGAACACCTTGAGTACCATCAGACAGCACCTACATGACAACAAGGTGATCAGGCCCATTCAGCATGGGTTTATGAACCCATAAACCCATCCTGCTTGACTAACCTGATCTTCTCCTCTAGCAAGGTGACTCACTTAGGAGATGAGGAAAAGGCTGTGGATATTGTCTACCTGGACCTTACTAAGGCCTTTGACACCATTTCCTACATGTTTCTGCTGGAGAGACTTGCTGCTCATGGCTTGGACAGTGTACTCTTTGCTGGTTAAGAAACTGGCTGGATGGCTGGGCTTAAAGAGTGGTGGTGACTGCAGTTAAATCCAGCTGGGGACCAGTCACAAGTGGTGTCCCTCAGTCCTGGGGCCCATTTTGGTTTAATTTCTTTATTAATGATTTCTACAAAGGGATGGAGTGCACCCTCAATAACTTTTCAAATGATACCAGTTTGGGCAGGAATGTAGATCTGCTTGAGGGTAGGAAGGCTCTGCAGAGGACAGGCTGGATCAATGAGCTGTGGCCAATGTATGAGTTTCAACAAGGGTAAGTGCCGAGTCCAGCACTTGGGTCACAACAATCCCATGAAATGCTCCAGGATGGAGGAAGAGTGGCCAGAAAGTGGAAAAGTGGAAAGCGCACAGTGGAAAAGGAGCAGGGGTTGTTGGTTGACAGTCAGCTGAACATGAGCCTGCTTGTGCCCAGGTCACCAAGAAGGTGTTTTCTTACCTAAATGATTCTGTGATTTTATGATTCTCATTAGAGACATTGGTTTTGGTCATGAGGTGTCTCATTTGAGTAGAGAAACATCATATGAAAAATAGAACAGTAGCCCTTATTGGAGTATTTCTGTAACATACTTGATTTCCCAATTGGAATGAAGCATGTAGAGGCATGCCACTGTAAAAAGAGTTATGACAAATAATTTATTTCATTGTGCTTAAATTTTATTACAAATTTCAATTGAATGTTACAGAATTTGAAATCTAATCTAAGGTCCAAGCTAAGTATACCTATACTATGCACAGGATAAGAGAGATAAATCTGGATAAAATACCCTTACCTTGTACGGCCTTTCATTTATTTTCCTATGCAATAGTTGCAAGTGATCACCTTGTCCTTTCATGACGTTGCTTTGCATACAGCTTCTTTTGCAGAAGCACAGGGTTTTGCACTCACAGCCCTGAATCCTCCTGAGTAGGATTCCCTCTGTAACCAGGAGGGATTAGGATAGGACTATTCATGCTAGGTCAGAACAAAGGTAGTACCCAGAATCTCATCTCCTACAATAGTCAGGACTCATTTTCTAAAGGGGCATATTGGTGAAGATAAAGCATACTTAGGCTGTTTCTCAAGGAAGACTACTTTTGGAAAAAAGAGGTTTTAGGGTTGTACCCACATTGTTGCATTTGATAGCTTTTAATGGGACTTTCTTCCATTTGTTCAACTAATTGCTTTTTGAAATTATTTATATTTTGGCATCCAAAACATCCTGCAGCAATGAGTTACACAATTTAATTATGTATTATATGAAAGGCAATTACACTTCTTGATAATTTACTTTGGTGTTTTCCAGCTTTCATGTTCTGAATGGTGTATAGCAGCTCCTAAATCACTTTTTCCCTGCCATTCATGACTTCCTATATTTCAATTATACCATCCTTAGTCATCCCTTTTCCAAATTTGAATAACCTTGTTTATAAAATCTCTCCTTGTAGAGAAGCCATTCTCTATGGTTCATTACCAAAGATACTTTTGCCAGTACCATTTTTAATTCTGATCATAGCTCAGTAGAACAGTGAGGTTTACTTTTCTGTAATTTTATAGTGGGACAACACATGGTAAACAATATGTGAAGCACCAGGGAATTCACAACAATGTGACTGCATTTTTTGTTAACACCAGTCCTGTTTTCCTTTTTTGGACAGTAGTGATTTTGTGAAGGTATCTTCCCTATGATCTCATGGCAGCTCGGTCTCTCTAATAACCTTCATGAAGGATTTTTTTCTACAGTTTTTTGCAAATGCGTACTGTACCAACCATACCAAATTTGTCTATGTGCTCAAGTGATTTCTTCATACAAGAAATGAATGCCAGATATAGCTCCCTTTTACTAAAGCCACATTAACTGTACCCCATTGTGTCATGTTTATCCATATATTTAACATGACCATTTTCTAGCATTTCAAAATATTTACCCAACATGAAAGTGGAATTTAGCTGTCTGTACTTCTGTGTGTTCCCTTGGATCTCTTTGTAAGTCCCTATTAGGCAGGTACCAAAGTTAATTAAAACGGTTACCTACAAATCAGGAATATGTGTTCAGCTGTGTCATATTTATTTTACTTTAGGAGCTCCTGGTTGAAAACCTTTTGACACTGCTGTTTTATTGCTATTCATTGCTACAAGTCTATAATCAATTCTACTGTTTTTACAACCTGAAACTAAAGGATGAGTCCAACTTATCACTGAGCTGTACATTTACTTTGGAGCCTAGCTACTAGAGGAGTAGTTTGACAATTCCTCCTTAATTTCTGCTCAGTTTCTAGTACTAGTGGATATTGAAGTTCTGTTTAGAATTCCTTTGTTATAGCAATTGAGGTTTATTTTCATGTTATGAAAACCTTACTTTTTTTTAAACACACAAATGTCTGCTAAGTTACTATTGACATGATGTACATGAGCACATTGAACATCTATTACAATGCATAGGATTGTTTATTCAAACTGAAGGTTGCTGTTTTCATTAATGTACAGATGTAAGGAAATAAAACATTACCAATTACACTGTTCATACCTGTTTTGTTCTTTTTATGAAAACTTTAAATTCACAGAAAGAAGCTGAAGTATTATTTGTCATGTTACTCTGAAGTCTTGAAGTCTTGATCCTTAAACAGTACTCTTTATTTCCTGTATCCATTATTTTATCTGGTTTTGCTATGAAAAGGCCTTGTGTTATTTTTGCCTAGCTACACTTACTCACCTGCAGATATAATGGTGTTTAGCTGTTTACTGTATGCTATCTGTACATAGTCTTTCATCTAGCATTTTGTAATTATGTTCTGGAAAGATGATGTTGTCTAGGTGAAATTTACCCCCCAAACACAGTCAGAATTTACTAGGGACATTAAAAAGCTAATAAAGTTATAAAATGTAGATCATCCATATACTTGGAAATTATGCTGTCAGTCTATGATTAGATTTCTATATAAAGAAGCTGTAAAGGAAACTGTAAGAATGTTGCATAGCATGCAGACATTAAAGAAAGCAATAAACACAAGACGAGTATTCGCAAATTAGAAAACAATGTTACAGTAATGGTTTAAAAACTATGTCTATTAATGTTGTTATAAAACAATGTGATTAACACTTCAGTACTTTAAATGAAAAAATACTTCTAAGAGAAATTACTTCAAAAATTATTTTACTTCTTGACAAGGTTATAGTTTATTAATATTTCACATTTTTTAGCCTAAAAAACCTTTTAGAGTACAAGAAAAAATATATATAGTCAGAGATGGATATCATTCCTCCATAAATTGACATTTTAACAGTTACTCAAATATTTAACATCCAATTTGCTCTGACAACTATTCACCAGCCAAAGTTCACCAGTGTGTTTCATTACATCCTAAGATGTTTCACAAGGGTAACTTAATTGTTTTCTCAACTTCAGTTGTTGAAATCCACACCCTGGTATCCCTTAATGTTTTAATTCATTGATAGATTATTTAAATTGCAAATGACCTCCTATTTCTCCAGGATCACCCCTCTTGGCTCTGCTTCAGCTTCAATTCACATCTTAATAAAAAAAGAGACTTCATAATTTGCCTACTTAATGTTAGCAACAGAATTTTCCTTTGATCTCTTTTTGATGAGGCACTTAATGTTTCTATATTTCATACAAAACTATGTAACTGTTCATTTATGTATTTGTCCACCTTACACACTATCGTGGTTTAAGCCCAGCCGTAACTCAGTACCATTTAGCTACTGTCTCACTCCCCCCCTTCCTTCCCCCTGCTCCCGGAGGGATGGGGAGGAGAATTGAAAGAATATGACTGCCACAGGTTGAGATAAGAGCAGTCCAGTAACTAAGGTATCACACAAAACCACTACTGCTACCGCCAATAATAATAATGATAAGGGAAATGACAAGGGAAGAGAATACAACCACTCACCACCCGCTGAATGATACCCAGCCCTACCCGAGCAGTGATCTAACCTTTCCTGGGAACTGCCCCCAGTTTATATAGTGGGCATGACATGCTGTGGTATGGAGTACCTCTTTGGTTAGTTTGGGTCAGGTGTCCTGTCTCTGCTTCCTTCCGGCTTCCCCTCCTCTCTGACAGAGCATGAGACTCAGAAAGTCCTTGGTCAGAGTAAACATTACCGAGCAGCAACTAAAAACATCAGTGTTATCAATGTTGCTCCCAGGCCGAAAGTCAAAAAAACACAGCACTGCACCAGCTACTAAGAAGGCGAAAAATGGCTGCTACTGCTGAACCCAGGACAGTATCCACCCCTTATTCCATACAATTTACGTCATGCTCAGATCCCACATTTTCAAGATACCATCACTCTCATATATATACATATATATATATATACACATCCACACACACACAGAGACAGAGAGAGATCATTCCTTAGTGCATGGACCAATCCCTATAAAGATGCTGAGTCCATCCAGTCCATGATGTCGGGCTCCATCTCTTGTAACAGTCTTTCAGAGCAGGAGAGGCTGTGTGCAGTGTTGGATCGTTGCCTG
>WYDI02035803.1:0-24989 GCA_009867235.2 Psittacus erithacus | reverse complement strand
GGCTGGACAGAGCCTTGGGTGACATGGTTTAGTGTGAGGTGTCCCTGCCCATGGCAGGGGGGTTGGAACTAGATAATTTTAGGTCCTTTCCAACCCTGTTCTATGGTTCTATGACAGCCGCCATTTCCATTACTATCAATGTTCTGTTCAGAGTATGGGGGACAGCATGCACAGATGGCCATGGCAATTCTGTTGATACTCATTCTTCCTTTATTCTATATCCTCTGTTTATCCCTTCAAATATTTTATTCTGTCTTGCTAAGTTTTCTTTTATGCTGCTAAACTTTCCTTTGATATAATTTAATACTCTTGTTCTCTTTTGTCTTACTGATGGCTTAATTATAAATTTAATTAAGTTCTAAAAATCAAGCACTCTCATACTCTCTTATTAATGGTTCCACTTGACAGTATTAGACATGCTTCTTGCTTCAGTTAGAAAATCATATCACAAAAGTGAGACAATGTTAAATTGAAACAAATTGCACATCATCTGTTTTGTAAGCAAATCCATTGCCTTGCCTTGTTTGACAGAAATAACCCTTCAAAACTCTCTATTCCCTTATTTTCTAAATTGTTACTACACATTCTCTGATAATATAATGTAATAAGACCAATGTAAGCCTTTTAATGAAAGCTTTGAAGTCAGCAAACTTGCAGAAGGATTTAGGGTTTCTGCCTGTTTCCTATCCCAGACCCCTACAAAGCAAGACATTTTCCTTTTGAATGCTATTTTTTGCTCTCTTTCTTTCACAGTTCGATCCAGCTCTGTTACTTTTAATCTGTGAACGTTCTTATCTGTCTGTGCCTGAACACTGAGTTTTTTAATTTCTTTGGTATTGATGCAATTTTTTGTAATTACAACATGGGAGGATGATCTTGAGTTATTTTAGTTTCCAAATTGAGATGCATAAATAAAGTGTCTGTCTGAACAAAGCAGTTTGTGGCAGAAAGTGTCTTACCCTTTTTTAAGTTACTATGTTATACCAGACAGAGACTCTTCATCAGGGACTGTAGCGACAGGACAAGGAGTAATGGTTTAAACTCAAGGGAAGTTTAGGTTAGATGTAAGGAAGCAGTTCTTTACTGTGAGGGTGGTAAGGCACTGGAACAGGTTGCCCAAAGAAGTGGTGAATATTCCATCCCTGGAAGTGTTCAAGGCCAGGCTGGACAGAGGCTCGGGCAATCTGGTCTACTGGGAGGCATCGCTGTCCATGGCAGTAGGATTGGAACTTGATGATCTTAAGGTCCTTTTCAACCCAAACCATTCTATAGTTCTATGTTAATTTACTGATCTTATGCAAATTAGGCCACATTACTAAATACTTTCAGTTAGAACAGTTCAGTGATTATTTGCTTGGAATAATCAGAGCTCTGAGCGGGCTATTCTGTATTCTTACACCCCTCCCACAGAGCAACTTTAAATAATCAACACATGCTGCCTACCAATGAAATCAATGGATCTTCAAAGTTCATTAGGATGATCCATTCCTTGGTTGCCTGGAAGTTCTTTGACGCCCCACACATGATGTACACCAGTCTCTCTGCAGTCCCAGTATCTATTGACCTAGGGACCAGAGAGACCATAAGGACAAGAACAAAACTGTGGTGTCCTGTGTCCAGCTCTCATCATTCCACAGTGACTGGAAATGAAATGACACTTGGCTGAGGCACCAAGTTCACAGAGGGGGCAGGAGCATCAGGCAAAGCAAGCTGTTATGCAGCTGACTTCCTAAAAGCATGAAGAAATGGACCAAATGTTTAGCTAGCAAGATGGATCTGAGGGCAGATCATCAGGACATATAAAGTGCATATAAAGACAGTCCACACTGAAGAAAAGGGTACCTTACACATCATTAGGACAATGCCATGCATGTAATCACCTGTACAGGTGGATGACAAAGCACAAAGTAATCACACAAATACTAACTAATCCATATGCATTTTTTCTGGCTGTGTCTGGTCTCTTTGTAACAAGGATCCAAAGCATAGATTTGTCCAATAGAAAATACATGTAAAAATCATCACAACTTACCTACTGCTCTGACCTAGTCAGCTGAAGGCAATTTAAAGGTGGCATAATAATTCTTTAGAATTATAACTGAGTATATTTGCTAGACAGTACTTTTTGGGATAATTACAATAGAGAGCAAAAAGCAAATATTTGATGAGCATTCATGGGCACAACAGCATGTAAAAAAGAACAGGCTGCAAATCTCAGTATTACACTAAGGTGAAGGTTTTCCAGATATCAAAATCAAAGAAGAATGCAGGTTCCTTGGGCAGTTAACAGATGCATCTATACCGGAGGAAGGGCTGAGGAGGAGCAGTGTGTTTGGAGTAACAGGAGTCAACTTCCAAATCCATTATCAGCTGTAAACTGCATTTTCAGATTTTTTAGTTCCCATTGAGACATAGGAGAGAGCAGAGCTTCTATTTGGAGCCATTTTGATCTCTTTTACACTCTGGCAGGAGGTAAGGGAAAGGGAAAGATAGAGAAGAGGAGCATAAGGCAAGAGAGGGGTGCTTAGAGCATAAAGTGGATTTCTACCTATTGTCTTAATTTTCACTATTAAACATGCACTAATAAACTCTACTGTTCATTCTTTGAATGCCTCTTAACACCTAATCAAGATATAATCCCATTTTTTATAGAAGGGGGAAAGAACATGTAGGCTGCAAATGGACAACCCAACTCAGTGCCCTTTTCCACATCATGACATACCCCTGAGTTAATGGACCTAGCCTTCTGTTACAAGAGAGGACACCTGAAATTGAGAAAATATAGCTAAAGAACTAAAAAATTCTTCTGCAACCCAGGCTCTAAAGGACATTTTTCTTTTTCTTTTCTTTTCTTTTTTTTTTGTTTTTTTTTTTTGTTTTTGTCATTAATGGAAAATAATGAGTTTATGTCTATAGAGCTGGCAAGAACATCTTGCCTGTGAATGCAAGACTAACATTTTTATTATATCTTTTGTAAATGAAAAACATATACCAGGAATTAAACTCAGAGATCTTGGAGATTACTTCCTATGGAGAATGACATGAAACTGCCATTGTGAAATTACTTGATTTTGAAGAAGAATAAACAAAGATTCCAGGCATTTTTTTATGATGGACTTGGTAATGTTCTGTACCAGCTGTTGTTAATGGCTACAAAGACAAGGTTTTCTGCCCTCCTGGATGCGTAGAAAACCAGTGGCCTTCATGCAATGAGAGCCAGTCGAAAGTATTGCTTTACATTCACACATGTCTTACGCTACCTTGACTTTTTTCTCAGCCACCCAGAGCTTAAGTGCAGCCGTGGCAACTACCAGTAAGGGATCCAGCTTCATAGCAACCTTTGTTTTTGTCATCAGTTTGCAATAGCTGAAGACTTGTTTCATTCTACTTCGGAGGAATTCTCTAGTAAGAAGTGAAGCCAGTTGTTCTTCTGCTTGTAAGTCACATGGTGACATAAAGCAGGAGAAGAACTTATAATTGAGAGCAAATGGTTTCCACAGACGTGGAAACCAGCAAACCAGCAAAGCGAGCAAAGGCAGACGCCTGCAGTTCTCGGTGACATTGTATCTTCACTAAGCTACATTTACCTTCCGTTGACACTAACCGGTTTTCATCTAGAAGAGTGGTATTCTTTCGTACTACATGGCCTCTTCAAGTTACATGAGCTGCTGCAGATTTCTAATGCTTTGCTTGATAACAAGAATGTTTGCAAACAAAAACTCTTTTTTGGTCTTTACAACATGCTGTGCATTTTTCTTTTTCATCTCAGGATGTCTCTAAAGAAATTCAATGAGCAGCGCAAAGAAAATCAGCAGAGCATAATATAGCCATTAGTGTATCAACTGTAGTGCGTGTGTTTATGAACCTGTCACTCAGAGATTAGACCAGACATGCTTCTCTCATCAAAGGCTTCAAAGTCAAGCCTGAATACTCAGCTGACTTTCCCAAGATGGGATTCGCCTACTCTCAAAACAAACATGTCATTTCTATCCGGGCTGGAGAATCCTCTCATATAATGCCACATCAAGTATAATTAGTTGCATTATTGAATCCAACTACTCCAGCACCAAATTCTCTAGCAAGTTCCAGTGTGGCTGACATTCTGCCTTGTAATTTACTGACAGAAGTCATTGAGGCATGATTTTCATGTGCATTAGGACTGATCTGAGTTCATTTACAGTTTCAGAGAACTATAACCTAGCGCAGCCTAGTATCCTAGAGCATTAATTGTAAAGCTGTATTCCTAGGCCAGGTACTGGGTTACAACATAACTTCTGTCAAGTTGCTTAACATTTCAGATAATTTTTCTTCTAAACTTGCCATTCCTAGATTTACTATACTTACTTCACAAGAATTATGTAAAGTTCAATTAGTATTAATAAACCTTCTAGTTTAGATAACAGGCCCTGTTGAAATACAAAGTATTATCACACTTATTAAAGCTGCTTCACAAATGGCCATTTATGGCTATATCTAACCAGTAGTGCTGCAATCATGTTTAGGCACTTTTTTTTATCTTGTTGGTAGAAGCTGGACTGCTTGCATAACAAATAAACTACCAGCATGATGAACCTTCTGGCTCACAGGTCATAAAGTTTGATTCTACCTTTTAAAATGTGGCAATTACTCTTTCTTTTAGTTCCCAGCTTGTTTAGAGCAACACCTTTCATCGGTTAGAGTAGAAATTCAGTTTTTGCTAGTAAAGCTAAAAATACATTCTACTCCAGCTTAGTGAATATCACCCTGTCTGGATCCTTTCAGTCAGGGACTGAAAGCAGTAATGCAATGCATATGATTAAATTTCAACTGTGAATGTTCCTACTAAAGAAAAAAAAAATAAGCATTGATATACACTCACAGACTTGAAGGTTGATCCATTTGTTAAACTGGCTTGAAAATTTCCTTTCTTACCTTTACTCTCCATTGATCACTGAACTCAACACCTGCCACACATGCTCAGGTCGTAATCACAAATTATGATTAAAAAGATTGTTTTAGCCTCCAGCCAAGGGTAGAAGAACATAGTGACATTAGCTGATAAGACTCAGAAGATGTGGAGTTCCAGTTTGATTTGTATAAGGACATGATAAGCTTATGAGGACTGGAAACTGCGCTGCAAATCCCCAGCAGGCTCTCCATAAGACTCAAAATAGTATGATTACCCAAATGTACATGAACAAGCACTGTCCTGTGTGATGTGCCATCTAACCATCTTTCTTCTTTACAGAAACAATGCAGTGTTTCAAACCAGTTCATCATTTGCACTTGAGAATGTGCTAGAAAACCAGTCTTTGAATACAGGATAACAATGTATGCAATAATTCTATAATACAGTTTGTGGTTTGACAATTAGTAGTATTTCATCATAATATAACAAACCTCATTTGTTAAGGAAGAAGGTAGGAAGAAGGTAAGGAAACTGGAGTTGTAGGTGTCCAATGGCTCTAAGTAATCTGAAGAAAACTGTGTTGTTGTTCTCATGCGGTCTCTCATAGTGTCAACTCTCAGGATTTTACCAAGAATATTCCAGGACATTAATTCTTCTTAAAATCCCATTTCACAAAGAATCTCAATCTGTGTCTTTCAAGCAGGAGCATTCGACGCTTCCCTTAAGAACTCGACTTGCATGGAAACCCTAAAGCACCCAAAGAATCCATCCTTCCTGCAGAATTTAAGCAGATAGGATCTTCCTTTACAGGCCTCCGTTGTTGAGAAATGGATCCTAGAGGAAGGTTCTGATGAGGTTATATGAAGCCACAGGTTAGGTGGCATAAATACCAACTGAAGTTTCTTGTGCTTAGGTTTAGAGATGCACATCCCTCATATCTTAAAGTTCAAAGTCCAAAAGTAAAACATGGTACATTTTATGATGTCTGGGTCATGATTTTTAAGTTATCCTCATGATCTTGAAGTCTGTTTACTTACATCTGGAAACACTGAATAAGTTCTGTGATAAATATTCAGGCTCTCAAATACAGCCTATCATGTCTTGCTCTTCAGTTGAAGCTCAAGCAGCTTTCTTTGCCTGATGGCATTAATGGCAAGTGTGCAAGAGACTGCCTGAAAGTAGCAAGGGCTGTATGCGAGCAGCCATAAAGTCTTCATTTGGATAAGCTGCAGTGGCTGATGCTTGCAGTCTGTGCTTGTGAAGAAACAAACTATAGGTTAAACACAAAGAAAATTTCACCTCAGTGTTGATGATAGGGATTGCAATGCTACTGTGTGGCTGAGCAGAGTTCTGCTTATTACGAGCATGCGTAAACACAAATACAGGTACCTAATGTTTTGCAAAAACACTAAGCAGGCATTTTACTACTTTTTAAAAATAGTGAATTCACAGGTGCATCTCAAATTCCTTTGAGAGTGTCTCTGCCACTCCCTGTGCCTTTTCAGTACCAACAAAAGCTTTGCGTGTTTCACCGCCTTTGTCATAAACTCCATATTACAAGATCCTAGAATCTCCCCATTTTATGAAGATAAAAATGAACTGTCACAAGGCCATCTGGTATTATCAGAGAAGCTATAGAGGCTCACAGCTTTGAAGTAGCCTGGAGTCTTTATCTTTTCTGAAAAGCCATGGTGATGGCCACACTGAAAATAGAGGGCTGTGGCTAGGAAGAAGGCACACAGTGCATTGCAGCTTCAATAGAAAATATTTTATGTCCAATTCTTTCCTTTTTATAGTTATGAATGCTTCTCACCAATAGTCTTCAGCATCACAGAGAATGGCAGTGTTTAGAAAAAAATCAGTGTGCTAGGAGCCTTGAAAGGAATTTGGAACATATTGTTTACTGGATGTTAGCAGCTACTTGAAATTGAACTTTTTCTGTGTGTATACATTACCATCTTCCAATCCCACAGGAATTATACACAAATATCCAGCCCTACTGATGGAAAACATGACAGGGTGCACTTGGAAAGGATTTTTCATTCAGAACTCATTTCCTTGCCAGGAGGTTTCAGGGCTCATGCAGCACTGTTCATATGGCACCTACCCTTCTGCAAACCATCAGTGTGGCTGAAAAAGCTTCCTAATTACATCACTTCTTTTTATTTTCTTACTGCTTAGTAAAAGTTTCCTCTGGTAGGAAAATGGTAGGATTGTTAGTCTCAGGCACGTTAAATATTCTCACACCCAGTTTCCTGTCCTAATTCAAACAGATTTATAGGCAAAACTCAGATTTAATGTGAGCAATAACAGCCCAAACTAGTGATTTGGGATTTTTTCTACTTCTGGAGCTTCAGCTTTTCTGCAGGGGAGTTCAGAGGTGTGTACAGCAAATGTAGGCTGAGCAAAGCCTTGATATCGTTAGCTGTCTTCCACGGGCTTCTCACAGAAAAACATGTCCTAAATCGTTAAATCACAGAGCTTAGCTTGTGCAACTTTTGTCTCTATGAAGCTAGGAAGCCCAGGAAGCTAGTCCTGTGCAGGACCATTACGGTTTGGACCACAATGTCTTTGCAGGTTGTTTTTCATAAAATCTGTCACACAATAAAGGAAAAGACATCTGCTCTTCAAAATGAGACATTTGTCCATATGGCTGCACTCTCAGAGTACCTCACAGTCTGTAGGGTGCGTATGTATGCCATGTCTATAAATGATGTACCCATTTTTAACTGTGAAGAATTAAAGAGCAAAGGAATACCTTTCCAGGTATATTCAGGAACCTAATTCCAGAGGAACTAGAAGCACACCAGTAATTTTCACTTCATAGTGGAGAGAAGCAACCTTCACAAGGCACAATGCAGAGCAAGATTGCTATTGTGAGTGCCCTTCAGTCATCTGAGGGACAGCGGCCCTTCAGTGATCCACACTGCAACAGGGATACTTCTATGTGACTGCAGCCCACAGAGGATTCACACCAAGACAGGGACACCTCTGGCTGACTATGACCCACAGCCAGCCCACACCAAAGGAAACACACTGAGAAGCAGCGTAGCAAGAGAACCTGAAGAAGCAAATAAAAGCAGAGGAAAAGCAGTAAGAAACAAAGTGCCTAGAACAAAGTAAATAAGCAAAGAAAGCAGTAGGAAAACAAAAAGTTATGTATACAACCCCAGACCTTCTGTGTCACCCATCACCTGACTGGAGCAACTAGGACAAACAGAGTTTAACTCCCAGCAAACACTGGGGAAGTCAAGCTTAGGAAAGAGGGAGGGAAAAATGTTTGGCTCAAGTGGCATTTTGATATCACGACTTTTTGATACCTGACTAGGGATGTTTTGCCCATGGTGAATGATTGAATGCTTTTGACAGGAATGTGTGTTGCTTCCACACAGCAGCTGAGCCCAGCATGTATCTCTCTCCAGTAAAAACTGACCAAGACCCACAGTGCCTGGCTCCCTTTAAGCGTCCCAGACAGCAGTTCCCTTTAACTACTGCAACATAAAATGTCATAAAGAGCTTATTAATCAGCCAAGCCTAAAGCTACAGAAGTATTTCAAAATATTCATTATTAAATTTAGAGGGAAGGGGGAATAAGGAGTTATATTTGGTAGTAAAGAACAGCAGCCCAGAATTAAAAGAAAATAAATGAATGAGTATGGATATTGTTAAACACAGGCTTAGGTGATTGTCATGTTACAGGTGAGGTTTAAACATTCAATTTTTTTTTCACTAGGGTCACTAGTAAAACATGCTTTTACTTTCATAGGAGGTGAATGGAGCCATTAAGTGCAGTTGAATTGTTAGGCCATATGGTCTCTCTCGTTGTAGTTTTCTTTATGTTGCAGGTATTTGTTTCTGTTTTGTGTTTGTATTTACGTTTTCTTGGCCCTCTTAGTGCCCTAAGGAGCCATTTATAAATGGTCATAACACAGTAACTCACAAAATTACAGCCCTATAAATTATTCCCTCAGGCATTAAAAGAGCCTGGGAAAATACAAACACAGACAGACTCAAAACTTTTATTTAACAAAATTTAGGCCATATTAGCAGGGGGAGGCAAATCATAATTTCAAAAACTGGAAAACTGCTTGTCTTTCAGACAGACATCATTTGGTGGGTGATGCAACAACTACAAGAACTAGCTGGGCCTTCCATAGTATCTTACTTGGTCCAAACAGTTTTATTAACAGGAAGAATGAGTAAAATTATGTAAAAATAGTGAATATTGCTAAATGACGGTGTACTTACTTATGACATCTTTTATAAAGGGAAAACACCTTAAAAGCCAGGAATGAATAAAGGACATCTGAATCTTACTCTTGCTACATAACAAAAGAGAACACATTGATGGGCTTTATTGCACTAGTATCCTAGAATATCACACTCACAGATACATTTGTTTTTGAAGCTTCTCCCTGAGACAAGGGCGTGACTTTTTTAATCACTGAGAAACTGATGCACAAAGCAACAAATTTGGAAAGACACCCAGCTTTGTAGACCCAGTGGAGACATATGATTGCTCTTAGCTTCTGCACCAAGGGGAGTACCTGAAGTCCCACAAAGTGGTTTGCAGCCTAGGAGAGTGCAAGCAGAAGGGTGATGAGCACACTTGTGCTCTTCAAGCTCCCCGTGCACACTCCTGAAAGCAGAACATACATAGCCCAGACACATGGAGCCACACCATTAGCTCAGGGTATTCCTGGACCCCATAATTTGGGGACCTACTCAATAAACGCCTCAAAACCAGTTTACACAATGTCTACCCTATGATGCTGTGGTAAGGACAAGATTAGCATGGACCAAACACATTCTGCCACACTGAGTGCCCCAGAAACCTGTTAGGTTAACTTGGGCATGTGGCCAGACAATTGCTCACTTAACGAGAAGTCACGTGGAAAACTAAGCACAAAGCCAGAACACTATGACAAAAATTGACTTGCATATTGCCAGTAGGTTCAACTACAGCATGTTTCCCAACATGTCCTACACTACTTAGCCTTTCAGATCTGGCAAGACCCCAAAAGAAGGTGGTGTGGCTATGGAAAGTCTCCATTTTAACGTCTAGTCAAGTGATACTAGTTTCTTCACAAGAAGATTTGGACTAGAATCACACACTTAGAACTAATGTTTGTGAGAAGACAAATGTCTCCATATTAATCCCAGGAACAATAACAACAAGCAAATGCCTTTGTCAGTTGTTTCCAAATGTTTTTTTGACCTCTTAGTCCTGGAGATTATGAATTTCAGATGGATATACTCAATGCCAAATACATAAACTCAAATAATTGGTGCCCTAGGGACCCACCTCTCTGGGAGACTGAATTCATCAGCAGACTGTGCTGCAGGACCTGATTTTGGCACACATTAATATGAAATTTAGTGAGGGGAAAGAATCTTAAAATTCATCTTAAATATTCTATAGACTAAATTAATAGCTATACATTGTTTTTCTGGCTACAGTACTGCTGTCATAGGATTTGAGGAATGTTTTGTTCCTGCTTTTTTCTGAAAAGGATGAAAAGTGGGTGAGAAAACCACATTTTTCACTGGGAGAGCTACTGAAGAGACACAACATCTGCTGGAGAGATATATGGAGCTGCCTGCCCACCTGTGTTTATTGGGAGACTCTGCAGGGTAATATGCTAAGGGATGTTAAGTCTCCACAATCTGCAACAGCTACGACTCATGTCAGTTCTAAAATAAGGTGCAGGAAAAGATACATCACAGTTTCTCAGGAGGCTTTGGACAGAGCAGGGAGAAGACAAGCTGCAAAAGATCAGATCTCTGCTGAGCACACTTTTCTGCTAAGGCATTGTGCACATTTTGTTCTGGAGCATAACAAAACTCCCCATTCCATGCTCTCCCAGAAGGTACTGATAAGTTGCTCTTGCAATAGATTTCCCTGATAAGGGAGAGACTTGCTAGATGTTTTGGTTATGTTCACAGCAGATGCAGGACTGCTTGCTGGCTCTGAGGCCACCCAGCCACTCGCAAGAGCACGCCAAATGTGCCCTACTCCACATCCACACATGAAACCAGGGTAGCAACACCCCAACCAGCTCCTTGGAATGGCCCCTGGATGATCTCAGGGCCAGCTCTCCACTGTGAATGTACCAGCTGGCTTGAGCCACAACCACAAACTATGCAAGCAATTTTATTAAGACAGCTGTATATCTTACTAATATAGCTACAGACCCTTAGAGCAAACCTGGACCAAATGAAGGTAAAAAAAATCTGCTTAAGACCTTCATGCTTATGGATGCAGAACTGTCCTTCTTAGACTAAGATTAAAAATCCCCCTCACAATCCCATAAAACCTCTTTCTGAGTCTGAAGCAAAATTCCTTTCAGATCAGTTTGTTTTTAAAACTCAAGTTCTTACATTCACAGAAATGAAAGGTTATGGGCATCATAAATTTTATGACATTAAAACTTATAAACCTGTTTTCATATAGAGTGCAGATTGTGCCCAAGTGCCAATATACATTCTACTGAATATTTTTATAAAATCAGTTATTTCAGCAGATATTAATTATCAACATTAGACAGCTGTGAGCTTATTCTTATTTGTAAGAGTATGTTAAGCAAAATCCACAGAAATAAGGTGTGAATAACTGGAGACTGTAGATTTACAGCTTTAAACAACTGTTTTCTTAGTAGAGGTTCCATAAAAAAACTACACAACAATTGTCAGAAACCTGAAAGCCACACATAATTAATTTTAAACCTTTTACAGAAAAGTGAGATTATTTATAAAGTAATACATTTACATTAAACCTCTTGCTTGAGAACTTCTCAAAACAGACCTCTATTAATCAGTTTTTTATAAAGGAAGTTGTCAAAATATTTAAAGTATTTTTCATTATTTGTCAAGTGTCAACAACCCATTTTGCATTTTGCAAAATGAAACCTGAAGACAATCTACTGCCCAAGGAGACTTCAGTCAAAATGTTGATTATTCTCATGCTACATAAAATTTTACAGGCAATCAGACATGAAAGAAGATACAGCAAATATCAGTGCTTTCCTGGAAGGCTATGCACACAAACAGTTGATTTATCTCCAGAGAAGGGAACCCATGTAGAGTTTTAGGGGTTACTACAGAGAGGCAATGGTATCAATTTCAATCTTTCTAACTCGAGTATTCTGATTTCTAGCAGGGTTTCCAGCATCAGCATGCATTTCAGTTCCACATCCACTCTAAACCTGGATGGCTCATCAGTGTAGGACAGCAAAGGTAATCTATATGTAAGAGTACAAAGGGGAACATTGTATTACTTAACTTTGCCTCCAGCCCCTTGCTTGGCTACTTGCACACTGATGCTTTTTACTCCTGGTTCTTACAGGAAGCCTGTTTCAGGCCTTCAACCTCTGACACTCTACTTGGAAATAAATTAAATGGTGTTCAAAAGAAATTCAAGTAAATACTCTTAATGCTCATGTGGACTCTCTCCACTAGCCTGCTGAAGGAACATGCCAGTTGGTTGCTGGGAAGAGGTAAGTATCTGGACTGCATGTTCTAGCTGTCTCCACCACTGCCATGGCCTGAGATGAAATTGTTCTTGAAGACTTTTCATAGAAAATAGTTACTTTTCATTATCAAGTTATTACAGCTCAAAATATATAACCCAATTTATGTAAATAATATGTTCCTATGTCTAGGTGATATTTTAAGATCATACTGTCTTTTATACACAGCAGTGGTTCTACTGAGGAAGACAGCAATTGTGTACAGAAATCTAATACCTTGCTTAAGTTTAGAAAATACACAATTTAGCTGTTATTGTGAACAGCACAGTCCACAAATACTATGGGCAAAACAAGAAAAATCCTCAGGTTTTCAGAACCCACAGTTTTTATTTTTACATACTGCATATGTTTATATATTGACATATTTTGTAGTCTTTTCTTTCACTGCCCTTTACCATCCTCTTCCCATTTTCTGTTCCCTGAACTGAGTAAATGCTAAGCTTCTATTTTCGTGCTGTGCTCCTTCCAGTAGTGATATAAACAGTCCCCCAGTTTAACTGAATGAGGTTAACCACATGTGAAACAACCAACATCCAACCTGTTGATGTTGTACTACATTCAACCCCAAGACAGGTTTAATCTTTTCTTTAGTTTCAAGACAGCTCCTGATGACTGTTGCATTTTAGTACAAAATAAACCTATTTTATTGCATTATTTTGAACTGCCCTTGAAGGGAGATATCTCTCACAGACCATTCTGTCCTGAGATGCAGTCAGGGAGTACTTTCTCTGAAGTTGCATCCAGGCCTTCTATGTCAATACTTCAGATTTCAACAACAGTCATCATTCCTGATTATGACAAAATACCCAGGGTTCTCAGCAGACTGCGAAATGCTACATAAGAGAAGATACAGTTCCACAGCCGCTTTATTCCAGCCAGTTCTGGTTTATATCTACCTGACATTCCTTATTTGCATGCACTCTCTCTTTTACATTGTTTAAATATACGGTAAGGTTGCTGCTTTTGTAGCAGTATAAATATACAACCTAGGGTAGGTAATCTCAGCCTCAGTTCATTATTCAGTTGCATAAGCTCGTTTAGCATAGGATTTTGGCTTAACAGCTGAAGAGTCAAGCAGCATTTTACAAAGACCTTTCAATCCTGCTTTTATGACAATTTATAAATCAAAGGAGAAAAGCAACATCTTTCTTAAGGTTTCATTTTAAGCAGCACTTTAAGACTTTGATTGAATACATCGTTCATTCAAAATGGTAAATTTTTACTCGAAAGGTGCTTTTACGTCAAATGGTCCAGTGCAGTTTTAAGGGTTTTTTGGCTTTCTTCCAATGTCAGGAAGTATTGTTTCCAAAAATCGTTATTTACTAGAGCACTAAGTCTTTTAGAGTACAAAGACAGGCAAAGAGGTGAACACAACGTTCTTTTTGAAAGTTTCCTAAGGAATAAAATTGATGCAGTCTCTATCACCATGCCTGGATCTGCATTCCTTCCTTGCAAACAGCTTTATCGATCTCGGCATCATCCCTCCCAATAGAAGTGCTTAGGTGCCTCGAAAGGAAGCCCTCTCCTTATGTTACATGAATGCTGAAAACAAGCCGGGCGATAGCTGCACTATTATGCAATGTACAGTACAGTTCATGAATCAGGGCTCCCTTACTATGCCCAGGGCTTCACAACGGTTTGTTTTAGTGCCTCCTGTAGTATCTCTCTGCTGGTAACTAAATATTTTAGAATGGTTTATATTGACTCTAGGGACAGCTGTTGAGGAGAAAATTCCTTATTTCAAGCCAAATATGGAGTTCATGGCTTATCTCAGGAATTGGACAGTACCCAAGAATTTGTTAAGTTTTCTTCCCCTTTGCTCTGAATTGTCCAACATCTCCCTGCTTCCCCCAAAAAAACCCTCTAGAATAGTAAAATATAAAGCATATCCAGAGTGCTTACTACATGCTGACATTTTCTTAAAGGCATGGTGTCAGGATGACTCAGGCCTAAATTCTGGATCTAATAAAAAAATTTTTAAGCAAAAAAGTAAATTTAATACAAAATTTAAGATGATTTTAAACTGTCTTAGCAAAAAGAGCAGTTCATATTTTAAAAGGCCCCTAATGTTAAATTTCTAAGAAATATCTTACTCTATAAAAGCTAGTAAATGAAACCATTTAGACTTTTTAAAAGTGCAACACACTAACCTGCTTTCACTGTCAAAGCGCAAGAAAAGCAAAAAACAACAACAACAAAAAAAACAAACAAGAAAAACCCCAAAACCAAACAAACAAAAAAAAAAAGGAAAGGATTTTTCATTTTCAATGCTCTATATCATATTGATCACAGTCCGTATATTTGTTTCTATTACAGCACTTGCAACCTGGTAACCAATAGTGCTCTGAAAGAAAATATATGCCTTTGTCCTGACAATTACATTATAATTGGTAATTAAAACAGTAAAATATCTTCCATTAGCCAAAGGCCTAGAACAAATAGGCCAGGAGTATTAAGATACAGGAAACACTGACCAAATTCTTCTCTCCCCCCAGAAAAAGGAAATACATTTATAAAATAACACATATTTGCTACAGGAAACATCTCAATTTACTGCATAAAACCTGTGTGGCACATTTAATTTCTGTCTATTCTTAGCTTATTTTTAAAACACAGGACAACATAAAAAAGATACAAATTCCAAAAGGCTTCTAGAAAATGCAGCTTATCAAGATAACACCTAATAGCTGGCACCTATAAAGGCTTTCTGTGAATGACATGTGTCACATAAATAATGTCATGACTCTTTTGTGAATGACATGATACAGCAGTTCCAACAGAAGAGGAAATTGCTAGCAACAAAAAATGCAGGTTTTTAATAAAGTAAGGCACCATCTAGAGTATACAAAACCTGTAACAGCTGAAATCCAAGGCATGGGTGACTCAAAGCAAATAACACTTAATCCTAGTGATATGCAAAGTATTTTAAAGATTTGCAATTGGGAATATCTGAGCAGGTATGAGTTTAAAAAAAAAAATGCTTCTAGAGTTTTATTGAGAATTTGTGGTGGAGGCAATGCACCTGTGGGATGTTAGTCCAACAATAACAGATTTATTGTGACCACTCGTCATGGACAGAGAGGTCTGCCCTACAAAAGGATGAGTAGCAGGGGAAGCTCTAGGTGGTTTCCTTGATCATGTGCTACAGCCTCAGAAACTGCCTTCAGCACCCCCTGTAACCATCCAAATTGGCAGGACAGCTCTGTTTCTCTGGAAGGAAATGAATGCTGGCCCTGTAGGCAACCAGCACTGATAAATCTCCTGCCAAGGGCTCTGCACAACAGGCATTAAAGAAGAATAGTTACAGAGCTATAGCAGTGTGAGGCACTTGTGGAGGACATAGCACAAGTAAGCCCTTTCCACTGCTGCACCACACACTGAGCTGTCTCATGCAAATGACTATGGCATAGATCTTCAAGGAAGGCTTTTACGGCACTATATCCAGCCTAACTCTGGGTGGGTTTATGCTTATAGGCATCCCTATGGCTAGAAAATACTTAAAAAATTTAACATCCAACTTCCAGACTGGTGTTTCTCTAGCCTGGTCTCTTGAGAGTCTTTAGCCTTCCTTAAGGTATGCCTTATGGATGCCTACATGTGCACAATCAGTTTAGCATATTTCCAGATGCGACCAGCAGAAGCAACAAACGTGATTATAGCACTACATTCACCAAAGGAAGACAGGATCCAATTTGCTTCTTGAAACTCAAACTTATCCAGCCCCTTTTCTAAAAGTCTGTGCCTGGTGCCTTTAAAAAGTCAAGATTTATCAAAGACAAAAAATAAAAGAAGTTTGAGATATTTTTTAAGTCCATGGTTTAGGGATTTCCTTGGAGACATCTTAGTTCTCTCAGGAGGAAGACATCTCAGTCCTCTCAGGAGGAAGACATCTCATGGCTTATACCTCCTACTTCCAGGATCCATGCTCTGAGCAGCAGGCTATTTTATACAGGTGATTTGCTGATATTTTTTGTCAATCAATTCTGTTTTAAAATAAAGCATCTATGTAACTGTGTTTCCAGAGGAATCCATTTTCATTGGGCCCCTGGAGTTAAGTGTCCTGGGGAAATTCCCAGTGGACTGGCATCCCCGGGGAACCAGCCGAGACCTTCACAAGGAGATAGATGTTAATTTTCACACTGATTAAATAAATAAATAAGTTGATTGTTTCAGATTTTTATACTTAAAAAATGCATTCTCTTACGAGATTAGGCATGTCATAAAAGGCACTTCAAGTATTAGGTAGCAGGTATATGAGGCTATTTAGGATTTGGCCTTGCCTGCTTTCAAATGTAGTTCCCTGCTGCTTTCTGCATTTCTAAATAAAGGACAACAGAACAGAGTCCAGGCCAGGCGCTGCAAGGGAATTAGCAACACCTGCAGCTTTTAGGGAACAGGATGCTTCGTAACTCTGAATCCATCCCGGTAACCCTTGGATACACCACCAAGCTAAAGGAATCTATAAGCAAAGTGTTACAACCTCTGTTCAGGAGGAGCTATTGCTCTTTGGTTGTTTTCTTTTCTTTCAGCTGGGGTAGGTTTTAAAGTATTCTTTTGTAGCAATAACAGAATTCTTGGCACAACAGATGTCAGAGATTTGCTTTAAGCATAAAAGTCCTTTCAACATGGTTAGACGGAGACCAAAAAGAAGGGTAACAATCCAGGTTGGACATGTTTCACAAATCAGACAGTCCCACATCTGCCCCAAGCCCGAGCTCCTAAATCCTGCTTTGGTCTGCCCTTCCAACAATGATGTGGTAAAACTTTATTTTTTCTGACAAAACTTGCAGCGCTCCTGTTTAGCAGAGTACTTTTCATAACACCTATAGGTTATCATCTACTAGTGCTTTGGCTTGTGTAAGCATGAGGCCATGATAAAAAGGTCACTGCTTACACATGAGGGAAAAGAAAAGCATGTAAGTGTTACTGCAGTTTTTCTAAAGTGGAGTCCTGGAAAAATTCATGTAAACTGTGCATAGCTGTAATGTGAAAGGGGACATTTGTTTCTTCAGAAGGAATTACTGTGGTGCAAGAATTGTCCTGGCGAATAAACAGAACATATTTGCCTATTGTGTAAATAACATTTTCTTCTGTAAAACTTCAAGTGAATAAATAACATTTTGAAAAGAAAGAAGGCTCCACCTCTTTACCTTCTGTGCAGAGACACGTACCTGTCCCTTTAAAAAAAAAATAAGAAAAAGAGAGAGATTTTAAATTCTACCTTTTGACCTCAGTGGTTTCAGCACAAATTTGAAATGTCAAACCAAAGGGTATTGCTCATGAAAAGAAATCTGCTGCCAAAGGTAACTCTCCTATTGAGGTTACATTCTAGAGTTCAAAGTGTGGGTAAATTATTAGGTTTTTTCTCCATTTTCCTAAAAGATTAGCCACTTAAATATTTTCTAATTACATAAAACACTACACATGACTCTTCCTGTTGAAGTGTATTCATTTAAACTTCTATTACGCAGTTTCACTAGAAGGAATGCCTGCCTTTCAAAATTGCTCGCAAATGGGTCCTTCCCTATTGGCTGATCTGGAGAGGAATGAAACCTCTCCAAACCAGAGGAGCTATCTGGACAGAAATTCCTCTTTAGCTCAAACAGGAGGTCTGTGCTTCCAGATATGCGGTACGTAATTCTAGCATTACATGTTGTTCAGCCATAGACTGTTTGTATGGAGTAGCACATTGGCCACATAACATCATTATGCCAATGCCAGGCAGAAGGTCTCAGCTGAACCTGCTCTATTGAGCCCAGAGACATAAAGGTTTTCTGCTGGAAAGGGATCATCCATACAAATGTCACAGAGTTGATGCCAAAATCCGTCTCACTGGGAAAAGAAAGGTGAGGAGAAGAGAACTCTGCTTAGCTCAGGCAAGAAGTTATCCTTTTACACTAAGCTATAGTCATCTCACCAACCTGGATCATTTTAACAATGGATGCTCAGACTCGAGATAAACGCATTTTTACCAGTTTAAAGGTGAGTCTATCAGGACATGGAACCTAGGGCTCTCCTGGGTTGTAGCATGGAGTATAAATGTACCCACTGTTACACCACAAGTCATTTTGCTACTTGTAAAAACTCAGTGAAAAAGTCACATCTTCTTGCCTATGTTATTTGGACAAAATTACTTCTATTTGCAGTAATATACATGGAATTTTTTTTTCTTTCTACTTATTTTGTGAGTTGTCAGTGGCAGGGCTGTTTCACTTTTTGCTGTACAAGAAAGGAAAAAGTTGTTTTCATTTATAGCCTACCAGCTTAAGGTATACAGGCACAAAAGAATGAACCAAACAAAGCCTAAATGCGTTTTCCTACCATTTTTAGATAGATTTTGACACTCAGCAGGTTGGAACTACTTAGTCTCCTCTCCTGATTCACAAATAAGTCCACCATACACTTTGAAAGAATTAATGAATATATCACCCTGCAGAACACTAATGCATGCATTATTCATTCTGCCTCAGCTTGTTTGAAATGTTTGCATGAGGAGGAACTATAGTAGGTGCTGTTTTATTTCATCACTTACAGTGCCTGCAACCTGACTGCAGTAAAATTTACAGCTCTGGGCTCTTGTATGATTAATATACCACTGCCCTGAGAATCTGCTATACTTTTGGTGCCATTATACACATGGGTTTCTGTTGGATACCACTCTTCATGACTTCATATATCATTAATTTAAAGCTAGCAAAAGTTTCCTTAAAGTATGGTTTTAACCTTGTACATCAGAAATATGAGACATTCTACGAAATTTGTGGAAGAGCTCCTTTGGAAGAAGCTGATACAATTCAAGCTAAGCAAGCAACCCAAAACTAATCTGCTTGTGTCTACTCATCTGTAATTTAGAATTAGATAATTCCCCAAAACAAAAAGGCCTATAGGGCTCCTAGACAAATAAATGAATAAAATCACCCAGCAAGGTCTTGCTCATTTGGTTATCAAGCACAGCAATGGAGAGAGAGATGGAAACTCCACAGCACATTAACCCCCACACCCCCTCTTTGCTCTTCTCCTTGGAATTCCTCATTATGTGAAATAGAAAGTATCATGAAAAGCCCAAATAAAACTACTTGGAATGGCTTTCTTGTGGTGGAATCCACTATGCCCAGGGGACTGAAGGCAAATGAGGAAATCAGGATGTGATCAGACCAAACATTAATGGAGTCATAACAGAAAGCAATAAACCATGAATATAGCTTCTTCTGAAAACTAGGACAGAGACCTAGCACGTGAAATCTTACCTCCATAAGCAGCCATGGTGGAAACAGCTGCCTCCTTCCTTGTCTGAATTCTGAGAACATTTGAAATTTGAAATAGACAAGAATTTATTTTTCTTAAAAGTGTACAACAATAAGTTAAAGGTGAAGTTTTTATTTCTTTTCATTTTCCCATTCCTCACATGTGTGTAATTACAAAAGCTACACTCATATTTTTAATTACAATATTCAGCACCAGAAAGTAGCTGACAAACTGCTTCAGCTCTTGTAACCTGTAGCACAGCCCTTTAGGGCATCATTTACCAAATTTGACCAATATGTTTAACTGTTAAAACAAAATTAGCAAAGGTTTGTATTACACAGCACTTGACTTGGATGTAATTAAGAGTAAACAAGCTCTGTTGTCTCCACTGGTATCTAATATGGTTTTATAATAACCAGACAGAGACAGCCTTTGCTGTTGGGAAATTAATACTATATAGAGTAATGAAAAACTGGGACTGAAAAGTTTACTGTAGAGTTTCATGATACAACAGAACTGAACAGACAAAACTTTTTTATAGAAGATGTGATCAAATACCAGACATAAAAACACTCGGATTGACTAAAAGACCCTTGGAAAGAAACCATTCTTTAACAAAAAGGCCTGTAGAGTTAATAACCAGCAGCCACCTGAGACCCTACCACACAGTTTTAACAGCAGCGACAAAAACACAACTGGAAGGGAAAAAAAAGACTGTTTCAGTTTTAAACACACTAACAAGATATTACTAAAAGTTTCCTAAAGCACTAAATAAACCTTTAAGATAGCGATTCAGCGCAAATAGGTGAAACATGAGAAAAATATACAAATACAAACATATTAAAAATTTATTAATGTACCCTGTAAATACCCTATCACTTAACTGTTTATATTATAAGTTTCAGGGGAATGACAAGTAGGAGACATTTGTTAATAATTGCTGGTTTTTAGATAGGATCCATGCTTCAACTTTCATAATTCAAAGTCAAATGCACAAAATTTTGTAAGATACAACATGTTTTCCTTTTGAACAAAAAGCTTCGGTTAGAAATAAAAATCAGAACTGATTTTTCACTGGGCAATTTTCAAAATGTTGTCTCTCATATAACAAGGGACAGTTTGGGGTTTTTTTTTGAGAATGCTGTAGCACTAGTACGACAGTACAGTACAACAGTACAGAATAGCTAAGTACACATGGGAAAAAACCTGCTCAATCTAAAGTCATTGGAAGAAGTGAACCTCATTTCACTAAGGACAAGATGTCATTCGACATTCTAAGTATCAGTAAAATTTTAAGAGCTGACACCTAGACAGGAGGCATTTAGTAAAATTAATATTCTTAGGCTTACAGAAAGTCTGTACTATTAACGTTGTAGAGATGGCAATGACATTAACTCATTAACTATGGGACTTATATATACTTACTATATAATATATTTTATATATTTCACATTTATTTTACATATTTTATATTGTATTTGGTTAATATATTTAGAATATTATTTATATTTTATAATTTTACATACTTACTAGAAAGATGAAGATTTAGCCAGGAAAGGAAAAGAAGTGATGGGACAGTGTGTTATGGCTGAGGGTTACCTGTTTATGCAATGACTTACGAGCGAAAAAGACTTACCACAGTTCTCTGCCACTTAATCAAGAGAAGGTTCCTCCTTTTATTCTAGTCTTCTAATAATGCTGTCAGATGCTGCTGTTGTTAGGACTGACATAACAGACAGGATGTACATACAGGCACAATTCTGTTTGCACAACAGATGACCACATCAAGTGTAACCACATACGTCAATACACAGGAGTTGGAATTTGACTGGTGCTGACGTTGTCCATACATTTTTTTCAAGATGTGAATTTCCATAGCTAGATATTCTGCAGTGAATGGGCAATACCTCAAGAAGATAACACTCTTCAGGATTCGTTCCCTTCTGTCTTTTATCTCTTTATCATTTTTTTTCTATTGGCTGCAACTTTCCTTTTCCACCTTTGATGTATCCTTCTTTACACCCACATTTTTGTCTTTAAAAAAGCCTACAGATGCACAGAAAATCAAAAGCACTGTTGTGAAAACCACATTTCTGTTGACACAAACTCATGGTCCAAGTCAATGCTAATGCAACAGAAGTCATGGAGATCAGCACAGTAGTGGCAGAAATAGGACCTTCCTGATGGCTGCCTCATGGTTACAAATTACTGGAAAAGCCATCATCTAAACCTCACTTTAGAAGCATTATAGCATAACACAGGCAAAACTCAGTTACAAGCATATTGCACTCCAATGTAGCAAGATGTCACTTCGTATTAGCCTTTCTTGATTTTCAGATAAAAAAACACAAGGCAGAGAAAGAAATATTCTGCTGTCTGTTCTCACCTAGGCACCATTTCCATGTTCACAATGGACACACAAACTGTTTTCTGTTATGCCAGACCATTAACTTCTTACATATATTTATATGGAACAAGTGACATCCAGTGGTTGGTACAGTCAATTACTATTCAAATCTCAAGCCAGGTGCTCCAACTTCTCCCTCTTTCCTGTTCCCTGTCTACTCCAAGTGCCTATAGCAAGTCAGCCAGTTTCTCTGTCCAAGGACAATTTCTTCAGGACCCTCACCAAAGTAATCACAAAGGAAACAGACACAAGGATTATGGAGGTTAAGGGTCTTTTCCAAACTAAACGGTTCTATGATTCTATGATTCTATAATTAATACATTGCATGATAACCAAACAGCTGCGGGATAGCAGGCATTTATTTTACTTTATATTACAGACTTGAAACCAATTACGTGATAAAAGAATGTTATAAATAATGTAATTCTGTTACAGTTTGAAGTATTTTTCTCAATTTTAAAGAAGTATTCGATAAAATAGTCAAATCAATTACTCTGCTATGAAAGACATCAAAGCTAGAAAACACAATATAGTATTTAAAAAACTGCATTTTTTTCTACCTTGAAATATCCTCTATACCTACTCACCACACACACATACAACTTTTTATTACTGTAGCTTACTTACAGTAAAACACTTGATTTTTTTTGCTGTTAGCAGTAACGTGCATTCTATTTTAAATCCTTTCCTAAGCACTTTAAAGATTTTAGTATTTAAAATGAGGTTAACAAACATTGCTGCTAAAGATAAATAGACAAAGTCATTCAAGAACAAGTGCCAGAAACATGCACCAGGTAGCTTTAATGCCATGTCAATAATTTTAGATCCTATAACAATAAGAAATGCTAGAACATACAGGTTTGTTTGACATGCCACAGAAAACAAATCTTGAGAGAAGAAATAATGTAAAACCAAACAATATAGCTGGGAAACAAACCAGAGCTTTCAGGGTAACGTGCCCTTCAAAGCTGAGTACAAGGCCATTTCTAAACAGAAGAAAATGAGGTTTGAAAAATGTGTCCATTCTTTTCCCAACTACATCAATTGCCTAATAAAATAAGTCAACTCTCCCTTTCTTTTTTAGTCTGTTATGACAACAAGAGGCCACCAAACAATAGCAATAACCAGCTCCCCAGGAATGAGCAGTCTTTTTCAGAAGACGATGGCATAGCTGCTTCATTACATATTCTGCACAAGGTTTATTTTTCAGTGGTGACGGGATACAAGCTAAGCCAAAGAGGACTAGCTTGGACATTTCTGGAACAAGCTTTCAAAACAAAAAAGAACCTCTAAATATACGACCGGGCAGCAGCATACATAAATATCTTAGACATTCAAGGAAAAAGTGTTTATTGAGAGAGGCATCAGCTGAAACCTACATTTTGACCATTCACATCTACATACACCACACATACAAACAGCTTTACGTCCACCATTTGGACCTCAACAGTATTTATTCCTACAGGATTTTAATGTAAACAGCTTTACATCCACTGTTTGGACCTCAACAGTATTTATTCCTGCAGTATTTTAATAGAGGATGGCAAAACACCAGCCTTAAAAAATGTGCTCATTTTGCGGCAACTCATATATCATCCTGAACACTTACAAAGGTCCTAACACCTCTACTTGTAAAGTAGAGGTATTGCCATAACAGGCAAACAGGAACTCCCCTTCTTCGAATATCAAACCTTTCTCTAGCACAAAAAGATTCTTTAAGGCACTTTCTTTTCAACCATCCCTTATATTGGGCCCTTTAACATATTTTCTAAAAAAGAAATACAATCCAGTAAAGGGATAATGGGTTTTCTTATCTACAGTTTAATCAGAAAACATGAATTTCATATTTCAAAGATTAAATTCTCAACATTTGCATTTGTTAAAAGCCTCTGTTTTGGCAGCTTGTGAATACTGACCTAAATCACAAGTAACTCCTAATAGGAGCAGTGATATTTGTGGATACAGCATCAGATGCAGAATGGATAAAGTGTCTTTATTTTGTGTCTTTATTTTGATGAAACTCTTAATATAGAGAACTGAAAGTTTTCACAAAACAAAAAAAGCCACTTTAGATCCCCAACTCCTACTTTTCTCAGTTCCCTTCCTATTATCTTTGTATTCAACGCAATTTAACATTTGCAAGCCACAGTAATTATTTCCCAATTTTCCATCCTGATAAACCATGGCGACCTCCTCCAACACAAAGCACAGACAATTAAGAAATTAACAAAAACTAATTTTCACCCACAAAATGTACCCAGTACTGCAAGTTCATCAGAATAACTCCTAAACCAATTACAACTATTCGTAAAAGGCATAAGGGAAGCAATTTTTGGAGCTAGACAAAAGGGAGTTGATACTAACTTTGCTTGGAAATTGAAAAATATTAATGAATTTAAATTCTGGCAGAATGCTTCAGTATTTCCTGCAAAGTACATAAGTCTTCAGGTATGGTAAACTTAGTGTCAAACTGATCAAAACCTGATTTGCTTCTCTATCCTAATATATTACTTGGTAAGTCTGGCTGAGAGTCAAATCAGTATATTTTAAGGTAAAATAAAAAAGATACTGATTGAAAACTAAGCTCAAAAACTGACTCTTGCACCTCACCAACATGCTTTTTTGAGGGGGAAAAATAAAAAACAAAAAAACAAAAAACAAACAACAAAACAAACCAAACCAACCAAAAACATTGCCAGCTGGAACAATTCTAACAAAACATCTTTGGAAGATACTTATTTTCCAAATACTAGAACTTATTTCTGAAAGGACAAGTAAGTAAAATGCTGCAGGTTTATGGAAAACTAATGGTAAAATACCACTGTCATGGGTTCAGCAGTAGCGCAGTCATTTTTTCTCCTTCTTAGTGGCTGGTGCAGCATTGTGTTTCTAACTTTCAGCCTGAGAACAGTACTGATAA